>JACEFZ010006149.1:45000-307500 GCA_014155875.1 Cepaea nemoralis | reverse complement strand
TCCTGGGCTCAAAGCTTGACCCAGGCTAACACTGGCAAGGACATGTCCTGGGCTCCCAGCTTGACCCAGGCCAACACTGGCAAGGACATGTCCTGGGCTCCCAGCTTGACCCAGGCCAACACTGGCAAGGACATGTCCTGGGCTCCCAGCTTGACCCAGGCCAACACTGGCAAGGACATGTCCTGGGCTCCCAGCTTGACCCAGGCTAACACTGGCAAGGACATGTCCTGGGCTCCCAGCTTGACCCAGGCTAACACTGGCAAGGACATGTCCTGGGCTCCCAGCTTGACCCAGGCTAACACTGGCAAGGACATGTCCTGGGCTCCCAGCTTGACCCTGTCTAACACTGGAAAGGACATGTCCTGGGCTCCCAGCTTGACCCTGTCTAACACTGGCAAGGACATGTCCTGGGCTCCCAGCTTGACCCAGGCTCACACTGGCAAGGACATGTCCTGGGCTCCCAGCTTGACCCAGGCTCACACTGGCAAGGACATGTCCTGGGCTCCCAGCTTGACCCAGGCTCACACTGGCAAGGACATGTCCTGGGCTCCCAGATTGACCCAGGCTAACACTGGCAAGGACATGTCCTGGGCTCCCAGCTTGACCCAGGCAAACACTGGCAAGGACATGTCCTGGGCTCCCAGCTTGACCCAGGCTAACACTGGCAAGGACATGTCCTGGGCTCCCAGCTTGACCCAGGCTAACACTGGCAAGGACATGTCCTGGGCTCCCAGCTTGACCCAGGCTAACACTGGCAAGGACATGTCCTGGGCTCCCAGCTTGACCCAGGCTAACACTGGCAAGGACATGTCCTGGGCTCCCAGCTTGACCCAGGCTAACACTGGCAAGGACATGTCCTGGGCTCCCAGCTTGACCCAGGCTAACACTGGCAAGGACATGTCCTGGGCTCCCAGCTTGACCCAGGCTAACACTGGCAAGGACATGTCCTGGGCTCCCAGCTTGACCCAGGCTAACACTGGCAAGGACATGTCCTGGGCTCCCAGCTTGACCCAGGCCAACACTGGCAAGGACATGTCCTGGGCTCCCAGCTTGACCCAGGCCAACACTGGCAAGGACATGTCCTGGGCTCCCAGCTTGACCCAGGCCAACACTGGCAAGGACATGTCCTGGGCTCCCAGCTTGACCCAGGCCAACACTGGCAAGGACATGTCCTGGGCTCCCAGCTTGACCCAGGCTAACACTGGCAAGGACATGTCCTGGGCTCCCAGCTTGACCCAGGCTAACACTGGCAAGGACATGTCCTGGGCTCCCAGCTTGACCCAGGCCAACACTGGCTGGACATGTCCTGGGCTCCCAGCTTGACCCAGGCTAACACTGGCAAGGACATGTCCTGGGCTCCCAGCTTGACCCAGGCTAACACTGGCAAGGACATGTCCTGGGCTCCCAGCTTGACCCAGGCTAACACTGGCAAGGACATGTCCTGGGCTCCCAGCTTGACCCAGGCTAACACTGGCAAGGACATGTCCTGGGCTCCCAGCTTGACCCAGGCTAACACTGGCAAGGACATGTCCTGGGCTCCCAGCTTGACCCAGGCTAACACTGGCAAGGACATGTCCTGGGCTCCCAGCTTGACCCAGGCTAACACTGGCAAGGACATGTCCAAGGAAGTAAAGACGACCATAGTAATATAGACTACGCCCCCCCCCCCCCCCCCATTTTCTGCTGGTTGGTGTACTGAGGTGCGTTGAATTGAGCTAAACATCGACATCACTGCACTTAGGACATTCCCATACGCTCTCGTCCCCTCGTTCACAAGCCAGCGAAGAGTCACACATTAATCGTTCCCACCGCTGTCTGATTGAAAGGTTTCCTGGTCTTCCCTCTACGTTTTGAGATTCACCCCTGCCGATCACCCGCAATCTCATTCTTTCCACATACGGTTCTCAATGTGTTCCTCCATCTTCTCCACCTGGAACCACTGGCGCACGACTATCTAGTGACGAAGAGCCTTGTCCATAGATAATCTACCACCAGAGGTGCATTCCCTGTCAGCCTATCAGCCTGTTAATTCCGGCCACACTCCTGCGTGGCCAGGGCAAAAAATACATACAATTATCACAATCGGAGAACTCTGAAGCGAGGTGAGCCATTCCACTTGAAACATTTCTTTCTCCGCCTTACTAAGCATACTCTGTGAGTACTTAATAAACACAACGTGTGTTGCAATGTTCTCTTCTAACCAATGCCACTGTGACTGCTTCCACCTCCATTTTCATGCCGGAGGTCGCAGTCTCATATGCCAGACTCTCCTTTTTCAAGAATGGCTCATTATTGGTTGTTTTAGAAACATATATAGTTGACACCATATACCCAATACGCATCAAGTCGTATAAATAGTTTCTTTACTTTATTTACTGACTGTAACGACGAGTGAAAATAGCGAAATATTTGTAACAGACTATGACATGAAGCACGGCGAAAACTATGAGTGCTTGACATATCAATTATACACCTACACCAAAGAACCGAAACAAATGAAAGGTTATAAGCATACCCGGTTCAACTTTCTTATCTTGACCAAGTAAAAATGTTATGAGCCAAGGCATATCGATTGAGATGGGTTTCCCTTGTTAAGGTCCTCATTGTCTGCTCCAGACAAGAAGAAGAGGATGATGTTAAGTACAATAAATTCCCACAGAAAGGACATCCTGGCAACTAGGGTTTCCCTCCTTTCAGTTGTATGGCAAAAGTGGGTGTGGTATCTAAACTGATTCAGATAGCCAGTTACGTGCTACAGGGCGTAGTTTGAGTTAGTCACAGAAATACACAATCCCCCGTGTGTGTCGAGTATTGTGGATGCAGTCAGTAAAGGACCTCGTTTTACTCCGTGAACCTTGCTGGATATATGGTTCTCGCCTGATAATTTTAGAACAACTTACACTCGATTCATGATGTGAGCAACACTGCGCCGGCCGCCTTTACTTCTCAAAACTAGCATGGTACCTGTTTTAGACTGGTTCGACTTAAGAGCCAAAGTGAATGGGGAAAAAAAATGTCTCGCATAGACAGGGATTCAAACACATGACCACCGAGGCCAACGAGGTAGCTACTGCAATACCGCGACTCTCGCGCATACAATAGTAGGCTAATATGTTGGCAGACTGCAATACCGCGACTCTCACGCATACAATAGTAGGCTAATATATTGGCAGACTGCAATACCGCGACTCTCACGCATACAATAGTAGGCTAATATGTTGGCAGACTGAACGGCACACTGTGGTTACACTGGTCAGAAGCATCTATTATCTTAGATCTTTTGGTGCCGACTAAACAAGGCTAGATCGACCTCAGAGCCTGTGAAGGAGACGGTAGACATTTAACCGAGACATTGAAGATGGTGTAGGTTCTTCTACACTGTGATTACGTCTGGCTACGTAGGTAGGTAGGCGGTCGGTTGGTAGATCGATGTATGTATGTGTGTATTTACGCTAGAGCGTAATAAGCACGGTAGGGCACATTGGACATCCTGGTTATAAACAGCACCTGATTCCATCTCCAGTCGTCTACTTTTCCTGTCACTGAATTCGGATGGACACAGGCAAGAGACTGAGCTAGGTGACTTTCGATCAACCCTCCCCTAATTTAAACCAATTGATCGCGAAAGTCACTTCTTCAGCAGGTAAAAGACGGAGTGGCCTTCATCACTCGTGATGGACCAATGGACAACATTTATGCATGCACACAGACTGTAGAATGTGCAAACACGTACACAAGAAGACACACAGTAGATCCAGTGTGTTCTATGTGCCCAACAACACATTCAGCTGTTCACAGACCTGTTCTCCTGACCCTGGAGCAGCCCAGGTCTGGCCCTGTCACCCGCAGATGTGGAGGTGCACAGTTCGCCGAGTGACTATCAACATTCTCAAAATGGTCTATTTCCAGCACGATGACGTCAGGTTGTCTAGAACTTACCCGATAAACAACTTGTGCAGTGTCTGGCCAACTTGAACCGGCGGCTAGCGCCCTGGTTACATGGTGCTTGTTTAAATCGCTATCTGTGTTAGTCATACACAACAACAGTGTTCTGTGTAGCCGTTGGGTAAAGTCATCTGTCATGTTGTGTACACACACACATATACACATCACACACACGCGCGCGGGCACGAGCACGCACGCACACACACACGCACGCACGCGCACGCACGCACATAACACATACACACACACGCATTTTTTTTTTGCATATCCTTTACAGGACATCGCTGTCAACACCAGCATCTTTCAGCTGTATGTTGATTTCTTGGCAAGATTACGCTCAGTAGTTTGCCATTGCTTTATGAGCGGCCGGCTCACATACCCCGTAAGTTACCGATGCGATTCGAACCACTGCTGATTCTCACTGTCATCACGTCACCGACGAGAGTATACGAGATTACGGAGAAAAGTCATAACCTCTAAGCCACGAAGCCGGCTACACACACACACATACAGCGCTTAAAAAAGTGTCCGTCTAAACGTTAGTAATGATGCTTTAAGTTGTCTGCCTCTCTCTTTACCCATATCCATATTGTCATGTTGTCCATACGTGCCTGTTCTCATAGGACAGGTTCACGTTTTCCACATCCAGCCTGAAGTCCGCGGTGTTTAAACATTGCATACATCTGTATGACACTGTAATCAACCCCAGGATTAATTTATAGGCAATTGTATGTACCGTAGTTTGCCATTGCTTGCTGAACGAGAAGACAACTGTAACTGTGTAGAATGAAACCATTACCCACCTTAAGCGCACATGAAGTTAAAGAATAGGCACTTTAACCGTCTCGATCCCACAGAAGTCTCTACGCAGTGTATTGTTGTGAAGTATAAACTATATGGAACCAACCCATCTGCTACCATATATTTATTTATATAACTTAAATAACTGTTATTTGAGTTATATGGCCGGAACTGCTATAGCTATACGTACACACCAGTAGCTGGCTGACTGCATCTGCACGCGAGGCTGAGACCACTCTGTTGGATGTCTGTATGTAAATCCAGCTAGCCGCAGTAGCCTAGTGACCATACGCTCGCCCTCCCGCCCGGTGGTCATGGGTTTGGATCCTAATTGGATGGAATGTTGAAAATTGATCTGGGTTTCCTGGTCACCCCAGACTGACATGAGTACCAAGACATGTATTTGGAAGTCCGGACAGGCAGCTGGGCACTGACCACACCGCCCACCGAGTGCCCCTTGGTTTATACACATACGGGTAGAGCTCCTTATACACAATTCACATTAAGCGAGTAAACAGAGGCTACTGCTTCCACGTGACCACAGCCACCCTCTGAGGAAACCAGTGTACTTCGACGACTGCCCAGTTGGACGACCCTGAAAACGTGGCCTCAATTGGCCAGTTCCAGCATCCATCTGAAACCACAACTATTGAATATGGACGGTGTTTGAATCTAGCCATCGAAATACCCGAGGCCGCGCCAGCACAGTGACTAGCACGCTAGCCTGCAGGCCCAGTGCAAATTCAATCTTAGGGTTTTAATTGAATTGGGTTCCTAGGTCTAAAAAGACTAAACAAGCGGATCAGGAAATGTCGTTAAGAGAAAGGCGACTGAGGTAATACAGACCAGAACACCCGTCGAGTTCCGAGTAGTGTATATAAGTATAGAACACCATATACTCAGTACAAGTACGTGTTACTCACTTTACAACGGATAATTAAATTTAGTTTTCTTTTTTTTAAACCCATACTTGGTTAATACAAATTTCTGAGATCTATGGTGTTATTTCAAATGGATGATAGACCTGGTTTAGGAAGACACATTTCTTATCATTGTTATCACGATTCAGAAAAGTCCAACACGCGTCAACATGTTGTTCGAGACTGTAAATATAACCGCGGAACTCAGCAAGGAGACTTTTGATGCCATGTTGGACAGACTAGGGAAGATACGAGACGAACAGGCCTCTGTAGCTACCAGATAGATGCCAGAGCAGCTCGTGGTGTGATAGAGTAATTGAGGGAGAAGTGATCAAGCGTTGAGTGTACAAGTTGTAGAAATGACTGAATTGAAGAAATAACTGACGCATGTTTTAGAAACGATTGAGTATTACAGTGGTGAAACAATAAATGCCAGACATTATGGGGGGGGGGGGGGGGGGGGGGGGGGGGGGAAGGAGAGAGTCTAAATGTCTGTGGGCCGAAGTAATTATTCTTTCAACTAGGCGTTATTTGTAGATAACCGGATTCGAACTTTTGTGTGTTAGTATAGTTTATAATGTTTATGTTGACTAATGTTTTCTCTAATATCTCCCCTTTCTCTACTTCAGAGTGCCATTCAATACCCGGAAGTTATGCCCTATCAATGACCTCAAGGGTTCCACAACAGCTATTATTTACGTTATTAACTTAAAAACAGATAGGCTTGCCCATACACTATGAGGCCATTACCACTATAGCGTGCAACTTTCAACAATTATTACTATGTAAAGGTCAGTCTCCAGTAGCTGCGCACCTAGAGACTTGTTTTTGGTTGCATATCCTTTACAGGACGCCACAGTCAACTACAACATTTGTTGATGGTTTGTGATCCTGGACAAGTTTACGTTCAGTAGTGTGCCTTTCTGAACCACCGCCACTCATACAATTGTATTAGAAACCAACGCAAGGCTGCCTGCTCCCAAATTATCCGCAGATGTGTCTCAAACGCGGTATGCGGGATTACGAATTGCATTCGTAACCCCTTCGCGACAGAGCCGGCTTGTACATGTGGATAATTGCAAACACTTAACGAAAAGAATTACGAAATATTAGAAAATATAAGGGTCGTTCATTTGAAACCCGTTCCAATGGCTTTATTACAAAAGCATGAAATAAACATTAACAGGTGTGGTAGAATTAAACAAAGCATTCATTTTGAATGAATTATGCACCATGGGTTGGTCAGAAGAAGTCGCCGTAGGCATTCAGGCAAGCATCCCATTGCTTAGGTAGGCGGCGAATGCCGTCCGCAAAAAAAGGATTGTGGTTGCTCACTGAACCAAGTGTTTACCGCGTTCATTACGTCTGCATCTGTGTGAAATCGTTGCCCCTTGAGAGCTTTTTTTAGAGGTCCGAACAAATGAAAATCACATGGTGACAAATCAGGACTATAGGCTGGATGTTGCAGAATTTCCCACTTCTTCCAAGCTAATGCTTCCTGCACAATCTTTGCAACATGCGGACGAGCATTATCGTGCAACAAAATCACACCGCGAGAAAGCATGCCGGGTCGTTTATTCTTGATGGCTTTTTGCAGCTTGTCTAGTGTTTCCAAGTAGTGGGTAGAGTTGATGTTGACACCAGGTTCTTTAAAGTCGGCCAACAATAGCCCTTCATGGTCAAAAAATGCGCTCAGCATAACCTTACCAGCGGAAACCTGTAACTTGAATTTTTTGGCTTTTGGTGATCCAGCATGCTTCCATTGCATGCTCTCTCTTTTGCTGCTCGGCTCAAAGTGGTGACACCATGATTCATCGCCTGCCACTATGCGGAAGAGAAATGCATCACCCTCCACTCTGTAACGCAGCAAGTGGTTCAAACACCATCCCATGCGTTCCTCTTTTTGGTGGTCGGTCAACATCCGTGGTACCCACTGTGAACACACCTTCCGATATTGCAGTTTCTTACGAACGACCTTTTGAATTGTCCGAAATGACACATCAAATTCTTTCGCTAGCGAACGTATGCTTCGACAACGGTTCATCTGTACTGCTGCATCAATTTTGGCGATGGTTTTTTTCTGTTGCAACAATATGCGCTTGACCCGGCCGTCGAAGATCTGTCGTGAACTGACGTCCTTTCCGAAACATTCGTGCCCAGTCTGTCACTGTTGTCTTCGACACACATTTGTTACCGTACGCTGCCTGCATTCTTCGATGAATGTCCACTGGTCGACATCCTTCAAATGAAAGAAACTGAATAACCGTTTTTTGAGCTTCTTTGGACGGATTTTTGGATCAACCCGGCCATTTTCTCAGCAGTCAGAAACAGAACCTATGCATCATGGGACGATAAGCACTTGCTCTGTTATTCATTGGTCAGTGCTTATCACATGACTATGACATGATCATGTTTCAACGTACGCAATTACGCGCGGTGCGACACGAATGGATGTCTAATTAACGTTCCTAATATGATTAACAGACATATGGTAGAAAATAAATAGCCTGTGTTGAGGGCGTATGTCGTGTTATCCGCCGTTAACTAGTGTGCTAACATTGTGCAGTTGTTAATGCACTGACAAAGCAACACACGGAACTGGTCGATCAACAGTAGCGCGATCCTGAATAAGATCGACACTGTTTCATGCAATTAGTACTGGGCATTTAACTGGAACAAAAGAAAGCAGTGGTGTCAGTAATGCTGGCCTTATTATAGCCGTCGTGTTGTCGCTCTGTCGTTGACGTGATGGCCTGGCTACCTAATCTTCAAGGTCAATGGACTTATTTCACCTACCTAGCGTGAGATGATTGTGTGTCCGGCGTGCAAGGTCTACTGGACACAAGAGAGACTTGTTTCTAGTTTTCTTGTTTCTTCCCTACTGCCACAACAAGCGGCCTAAGGGAGACAAGCTGCAGCTGACAGAAGTCTAGTGCTCCAGGGAATGTGTTAGCTATAGTTAGGTTGTGTACGTCTGATGAATTACAAGTCGATTCATGTCTGGAGGCACAGACACACAGACAACTTTAGCAAACATCAGAAGCAGGCCGTCACCTTATTTAAGGACACTGTGAACAGACAGGGAGTTTAACATATCGTTACAACTGAAAAATGTAATGGAAAATAAATTGGAACGCAGTGTAAAAATCGGTAAGTTTAATTAATTGAACATATGTAACAATTAGTACGTGTATCGGAAAAAGAGTTACATGCAGGTAAGGAAATATGATGTTTCAACACTCTTTCATGTTGGCATGGAAAGAAATCAGTAACTGAATTGATAGTTAAGCTGGAAAATGGCCGCAGTTAAGAACCACGATCGTCGACGCCAGCAGACTGAAAAACACTTGATGATGATAATGACGGTTATTATGATAATGATGTTTATCTCTTCTAAAAGACTACTGAAACAAGACGTGTTGATGGGAAACAAGCAATCACAACTACAATAGCAACTGGCAAGCGTCTTAACTCTAATAGCTTTTCTACAAGGATTCGGGGGTGGGTTGGAGGGGGGAACACACAATACCGATCAATGAACAATACCGCCGTACAGGATGTGTGCATGGGACAATGCGAGGACCAGAATTTAGAGAGTGATTATATATTGATAGCGTGCACCAGGATGATGGTCTCTAGCAGCTGAGCTAACGATTGTGGCTAATGTATTTTTTTTCCGCGTTTCCATCCTGTTTCAGGATATTGCGGTCAACACCCGAATCTTTCAGCTGTATGTTGATTCCTAGGATAGATTACGCTCATCAGCACGCCACGACTTTCTGAGCGACCGGCTCCATACTCTCATAAGTCGCTAGCGCGACTCGAACCGTTTCCAATTCGCGTGCGCTCACGTCAACCACGAGAGTCTTCGGGGTTACGGAGAAAGCTGCTAACCTCTCGACCAGGGAGACCGGCATATATATATATATATATATATATATATATATATATATATATATATATATATATATATATATATATATATATATATATATATATATATATATAATGTGCGTCTTTGACAACAGTAGTAGGGAAACACTCTTAAAATTAATGAAGCACTATGGAATCCGGCAAAAAACATTAACTGAATAAAAGCACCACGAAGACATGAAGTACACAGTTCTTCATAAGGCGAAACACATTGACGCATGTGAAATAAGAACATGATTGAGACCGGGGCTTTCAGTTCACAGTGTTTATACTTACTGACTGTATAGACTGCAGTGTGAAGACAACAATGGCTACCACCAGAAATAGAATTGAACAGACAGACTGACAGCAGCTGTGTTATATGGACGTCGCTGATGACACCTCCCTCCTGTCCCACACACGAGATCAGACGCAGGGTAAACTAACAAACTTGATGTGAGGTTACAACAATTCAGTCATTTAGTACACTTTCGGTTTCTAGATGGCCACGGACGGTTGTGTTGTTTTGTCATCGTTAACGTTTTCGCGTAGGAGATGGATTTATTCATCTCTTGCGTGTAATTTGTGTGCCAGGATGTAAAACCAGGAGTTTCTACTCAAGATCTGAGCCGATGCTACGGAGTTTCGTTCATTGAGAGAAGCGATCGTTGAGTGAAATTTTCGCAGCGTGTGTGGTTCTGTGGTTTTCGGTTTTTCAACATGGCCGAACAACGTGTTTTCTCCGAGCGGTGGGCAGTCAACCTAACAAGGCGACGTTGACACCGGGAAGGCCGCAAACGACAAGGTAAGCTTGCGGTTTAAAACGTTTTAGACTCAAATGTGATCGTCTGTGCCTCAGGAATATCCGTATTCTGTATTGGAACTACGCCAGCGTAAAACAACGAGGCTCTATTCTAGAAAACCTGGTTTACAGGAATGACATTGTAGCGCTCCAGGAGACGAGACTCGGTGATCAGCTACTCCGAATTGCCGGCTTCAAATGTTTCTACAACAGACGACATCTGGGAATGGCGATTCTCATTCGCGACAGCATGGTGGCGTCAGAGCTAGACATGTCCAGTTGGAACAGTGACGATATACAAATACAGTAACACATTCGTGTTGGTTAATGTTTATACCCGCATAAATGGATTCCCAGAAATGACAGTGCTTAAGTGGCATATTAGGTCACGAGAGAAAGGTTACTTTCTGTGGCGATTTCAACGCTAATGGCAGATCATGGGGAAACATTTTCTCCAACACACAGGGGGAGGAGCTCGAGACTGTACTTGAAACTATTGACCTGGTTTGTATCAACAGTGGCTGCGTTACCAGGACAGCAAGCCGTTCAGGCCATGAGGACAGTGCTATTGATCTGGCGCTGGTTTCTCCTTCACTCACTACAGTGTGTAGATGGGGTGTCCTAGGACACCACGGCAGTGACCACCACCCTTGCAGCATATTGGTGGAGAAAGGCAGAACCAGGCAGCACAAGTTAACGGTCAAGACTTTCCAGTATGACAGTACAGGGCAAGATGCGGTGAGCAAATTAAGACGTGACAAGCGCAGAAAACTTCAGGGCAGGAAAAAGCTGGGAGCAGCCACCTTGGTGGAATTTCGAGGTGGAGAGGGCTTGGGTGGATAAGCGTAGTGCTGTAAGGAGATGGCAAAATGCCAAGAAGAATAGAGCTGGCCATCCTAGTCTCTGCATGCACTTAGAAAGAGACATGCACACAAAAGTAATCATAAGAGCATTTCTGACTTCCAAGGTGCTGACCTCATCTGGCAGAGGACTGACGAGGACAAGGACAAAGCCCTCTTTGAACGCTATCTAGAGCAGAGCAACCAGACAGAAATGGGAGGCCGAAATCTTGCCAAGGAGGTCACCTCAGACAGATGCAAGGCCCAGAACACTTCGGATGAAGACACAGTGACAGTGAAAGAAATCAAGGCTGTGCTTCATCGATAAAAAAAAAAAACAGCGCTCCAGGGCCACATGGCATAAGATACGACGACATCAATAGGTGTACTGACAACGAGCTAGAGAAAATAGCAGACATGTACAACAACAGTATAGGGAGTGCTAGCATCAAGGAGGAGTGGTTACACAGCAAAGACCATACAAAAATTCAGTGATATCGAGTTATAACCACGCAGAATACAATAGGCAAGCTGCTGGAGAAGTTAATTGCCATGAAAATATCTAGCCAGCTAGAGAGGCAAGGTGTTTTCCCACCTACACTGGGTGGGTTCCGTCCAAAAAGAGAAACCTGGACCAATGCAGCAGTTTTTGCCCTTGTTATTTATGAAGTTTTCCACTCAGGCATTGAAACCTTTGCTGCAGCGATTGATCTTGAGGATGCGTACAACAGAGTACCATTGGATATTTTATTACTTCAGCTTCTTGAACTCAAAATAGGTCCATTACTCCTTAGTTGGATCGCTGTAACCCTCTTCCAACGGAAAGTAGTTTTAGATATGGCAGTTGGACTTCGGAATCAACAACAATATATCCTGGGCTACCACAGGGATCACCATTATCACCGGTACTGTTCAACCCCTACACTGTGAGAATCACCAGTGAGCAGATCACTGGACCTGGTAGGACATTGTCATATCCCGACGATGTTTCAGTGTATCGTCATGGTAAGGATAGAGATCAGGTTGCTGTGGAACTACAAACCGAGCTCAATCGCATAAGTACTTGGTGTGTTGAGGCTGTGGCAATGGTCAACCCAACAAAGGCAACAGTGACTTGGTTCTCGTCGAATAATCATATAGTCAACACTCCAACATCAACTGTAAAGCTGTGTTCAGAGACGGTGGAAAGAACGCAGGCAATGAATTACTTGGGGATGTGGTTTGATCGACGCCTTGCTTATAATGAGCACATAGACCAGGTGATAACAAAGGCCAAGCGGGGTTTGGCTGCGATGCGGGTGATGGCGGCAGCAAACTGTGAGCAGCGCCATCTATGTCTTCTGTACGAGGGGCTGGTCATGTCTGTTTTGGAGTATGCAATGGCAATCCTGACTCTCAGCCATAAGCAGATAGAAAGGATGGAAAGGATACAGAATGAAGCTGTGCGCATTATTCTTGGATGTACAAGAGATACAGCATGCAGGGCGATGCACTGCCTTCTTGATTTTCCAACGATTGAAGACAGAATACAAGTTTGCAGGGCACGCGCCTACCTCAGAGTTAACGCAAACACACAACATCCACTGCATATAAATTATGAAGGTGAAGGGCAGCAGGTTAAAAAGAGGACGGTCGTGGATAGGTCAAGCCGAAGACATTCTTCAACAGGTGTGTTCACTTGAGTACTTAGAACCTGGCGAGGAGTGGGTACAAGTGCCAACAGATTTCTGCACGTCCTTTTCAGTTTGCATCCAACTAGACAGAAAATGCAGACAAGAAAATCCGGCTGCTGTGTAGGCGGAAGTACAAGCGTTGATTTTCGAGAATTCGCTAGACGATGATGCTGTCATTTACTCAGATGGGTCTGTCCGACATGTGAGAAGCTCATGGGCTTTTACGGGTCAGGCCGAAGGGAGAATTGTGAAGGAGGTCTCGGGTGCTTTTGCTGAGACCACAAGTATCCTGACTATGGAAGTCATGGCAGTAAGTAAAGCAATAACAGGGCTCGAGACACAGACATTCACTAGGTCGTGTTTCCTTAGCGACTCAATGAGCATGCTCAAGAGGATAGAGATGGAGTGGGTCCTAAGAAAATGGTTGCTGTCTCTTGTCACATAATAGACCAACGTGATTTAACCAGTGATGAGAATAAAAGGCGTTCTGATTAGCGGCATGTTCGAGGCCACATGTTGTTTCAACAAATGCAGAAAATAGTCGGGGTTGCAGCTGCACGTGTTTACATCTGGTCGACAGTTTAGGAACATTCGGTGGTGAGTGAGATAAATCCCTGCATCGCTTTGACAGTTTATCAACATTCGAATACAGATAGAACCCGTCAGATCCTGGTTACAATCAGATGTCAACCATCACAGGTCGGGCAAAGTTAACAGCTGCAGATGTATAGGGGAAGTGAGTGAGGTGAATCAATACACCAATTTGACAGTTCATAAACAGTTAGATTCACATAGAATTGCTCAGCTCAGGACATGAAACAGTCTCGTCTGTCATTTAGAGTTTCCGGACATCAAGCGAAATGGCGGCTGTGATTGTCACCACTCGACAGAAGATTGGCAGCTTGTTATTGAAAACTGTTGTTGAGATCATACAGTAACTCGCTAGCTTGTTGGGGATGTCAAAACATGGGAGGACTACTCTGACAGTGACTAAGCCAGGGGAGATGGATTCCTGACAAGAGATGATCGGCCCAAAATAACACCTGTGTGCACATAAAGAATACGTCACGTGACCAATTTTAGGCGGTTGCCAAAAACCAGATTTGGGGACAACCAGTGTAACTCGAAACGTCGATCTAGGAAGACGTGCTTTGGCACTGCGGTTAGGGAGTTAAGAACATCTAACGTGTGCGGGATATATTATATTTATTTTACACGTGCCTGTCATGGCAAACTTAGATGTGATTGAGTAAACACTGCAGTGCCGTATAAGGTAGAACCTCTTATAATTAGTTCTAATTAATATAGGCTGTAGCCGTGTTAAAACTAGAGTGTGATGATTAGCACTGTTAGTGGAAAACTAGTTAGAGTAGGGAAGTGATACTTGGCTCTGTTAGTTGAAAATAGATTAGTGAAGTGTTGATAAGCTCTACTAGTTGAGAATTGAGTAATGGGGGATAATTGGGATCTTCCAGTGGGTGCTCCCTGGTGGGGGGGGGGGGGGGGGTCCGCACGCTGTTGGTTGTTTTTTTCTTCTTCTTGTCTTGGCCTGATGTAAACCTATGTGTTCAGTTCATCTGTCCCTGACAGAGTTGGGTTCATTGTATTTTGCTGAGCAAGGGCCAATGGCCACGATCATCTAATAGAGATCAGTGACGGGGAGGCTATCACCAGTTGTATGATTTATTTTACAGGTTCCCTCTGGTTGGAAGGAAGAACACAGACTCATTGAAAAATCCGATCCCGGATAAATTATTATGCAGAAAGATTGGCCAGCAACCTTCTAAATCTGGTCTATTCAGTAGAGAGGAATGGTATATGTATCCCACAGGATAAATACCGAATGAGTTTTAGGTCTTACCAGTTTTAACACACCAGTAGTGATGGATATTCAGTTCACTTATGACTAGAACAAAAATAAAGAACTCTATAGAAAGTGGGTGTCAGAGAGAGGGAGAGAGTATGTGCGCACGTGCGTGCGTGTGCGGAGAGAGTGATTGAGCTAGAAATGGTGGGGGAATGTGTCAGTGCATGCATTCATACGTGTATGTGTGAGAGTGAGTGAGGGAGTGTGTGCGTGCGTGCATGCGTTCATGTGCATGTGTATGTGTGAGAGAGTGTGATTGAGAGTGTGTGTGTGTGTGTGAAGGATTGTGTGTTAGAGAGTGAGACAGTGGGAGAGTTGATGTGTTAGTGTGTGTGTGAGCGTGCGCATGCGTGTGAGTGTGTGTTTATGAAAGAATACAGAGAGAGAGAGAGAGAGAGAGAGAGAGAGAGAGAGAGAGAGAGAGAGAGAGAGAGAGAGAGCTGAGCTGATGCATGTCGTGTAACACGCATGTTATGTAACACGCGAATCCATATGTTTGTGTATTCTCATCTGTCATATTATCAGTTAAATACCATTTGATTTTATCATGCATAATATAAACTCATGTTCATTACTGTAGTTTGAGTGAGAGAGTCAGTAAGTGTGAATGAGAGACAGAACGAGTGAGCGTGAGAGTGAATGAGTGAGCGGGAGAGTGAATGAGTGAGCGGGAGAGTGAATGAGTGAGCAGGAGAGTGAATGAGTGAGCAGGAGAGTGAATGAGTGAGCGTGAGAGTGAATGAGCGGAAGAGTGAATGTGTGAGAGTGAATGTGTGTGTGTGTGTATGTGTGTGTGTGTGTGTGAGAGAGAGAGAGAGAGAGAGAGGAGAGAGAGAGAGAGAGAGAGAGAGAGAGAGAGAGAGAGAGAGCATCACTATTTTTACGTCACATACATTTTATGTACACATTTTTCTCCATGTTTAACATTTTTATGAGACTGCTCATGACAAGTGTCAGTGTATGTGTGTGAGTAAAGTGTGGGAGTTTGTTCATACTAGTTTCAATACTAACGTGAGACATTTTGTATGTGTCTAGATGTGAGGAAGTGTGAGTGTATGTGGAGGATGTGTGTGAGTGTGGGGATATGTGTGGGTGGGGGTTGTGTGGGTGTGGGTATGCGTTTTGATGGGTTGGGGTGTGTGGGTCTTGGTGGGTAGTGGTATTTGTGGGTGTTGGTGGGATGTGTGGGGGTGAAAGTAGGGGTGTTGGAATGGGTGTGGGGGATGTGTGTATGGGTGGAGGATATGTGTATGGGACGGATGCGGGGGATGTGTGTTTATGTGGGTGGAGATGTGTGGATGGTTTGAGGAAGTATGTGTGGGAGGCGGGGTTGTGTGGGTAGGGGATTGTGTTGGGTGGATTGGGGATGCAAGGGCGGGTGGGGAGAAGTGTATGGGTGTGTGGGTTTGAGATATGCGTGCGGTGTGTTGGTGGGGGATGTGTGAATGATGTGTGGGTGGAGGGTATGTTTGTGGTGGTATGGGTGGAGGATAGTGTGTGGTGTGGGGGATGTGTGTGATGGGTGCGCGGAATGTGCGTATGGGTGGGGTATATGTGTGGGTGAGTAGGGGATTGTGGTGGTTGGGGGAAGTATGTGGGGTGTGTGGGTGGGAGATGTGTGTGTGTGGATGGGAAATGTGTGGGTGGGGGTGTGTGAGTGGCTTAGGGATGTGTAGGTGGGTGAGGGAGTTGTATGTGTTGGGGTGGGATGTGTGAGTGGGTGGAGGGTGTGTGTGGGTAGTGGTATTGTGATCGAGAGATTGGTTGGGGGTGGGTGTGTGGGTGCGTAGTGGAGGATGTATGTGATGTGCGGGTGGGGGATTGTGTGGTGGGGGATTAAGTTATGGCATGTGTGGGTGGGTGGAAGTTGTATGTGTGGGTGGTGAGGTGTGTGTGAGTGGATTGGGGATGTATGGGTGGTTAGGGAGATGTGTGTGTGGGGGGGGGGCATGTTAGTTGGTGGGGATGTGTGTGTATGGTTTGGGGATGTGTGAGTGGATGTGCGATGTGTGGGTTGGTGGGGGATTGTGTGCATGTGTGGGGAATATGTTGTCGATAGAGATGTGGCTGGGGGGATGGGTGGTTTGAGGTGTGGGTGTGTGGGTTAGGATGTGTATGTGGATGGGAGTGGGATGTGTGGGTTGGTGGGGGAATGTTTGTGGGTGGCGAGTGTGTTTTGGTTGGGGGATCAGGTGAGGGCAGTGTGTGCGGGTGGGGGATGTGCGGGAGGGGGATGGGTCGGTTGGTGGGGTATGTATGTGTCCCTTGGTGTGCGTGTGTGTGGGTAGGTGGGGGTGTGTATGTGTCCCTTGGTGCGCGTGTGTGTGGGTAGGTGGGGGTGTTGTGTGGGTGGGGTGATGTATGGATAGGTGGGAGATGGGCCTCACAACATGGTAATTAGCCTTGTTTATGTTTACAACATTCATTTCACAATGTTTATTTTTCTTCCTATGTAAATGTACAAAGCTCTTGATGAACGAAAGACGAGTGATTGGAAGGGCCGAATGTAAGACGGGCCTGCGCGCCCAATTTGTGACCCTAATAAAGTTGATTTGATTTGATTGGATTTGATTTTATAGACAATAACTGTTTAATAGTGAGAACTATAGAACATTTCGCAAGAAGACAAAACGTCATGTCCATAGGACAGTGTTCCATGTTTTTTTCCACTGCACAGGAATTATGAAGTCTGAGTTTCTATAAACTATTAGGAACAGTTGTGTTAGGAACAATAACAGTATTTTTCACGGAGTATATATGTGAATGGGATTCAGATCTCATGGTCATCAGAGCTCCTGGAGGAGGACATGTCTGGAGAGAGGGACACGACTTCGGTGAGGTCCATTGTACTGATTCTTGTGATGTCGTGTAATCCTTGCCATGATGAGTGGACTCTGAACATGAACTCTGTGGTCTGACCTATACATTTACATTAGAATACACGACACACATTTTCTTCGCATACACGTCTCATATACGTTACACTTTTCTTTTAATAAATTAATCTTTATTAATTTTTAGAAGCAAGAGTTGTTGAATATGTTGAGTTGGGGGAGAATGAGAGGGGGCATGGCACGACAGTCAGAGAGTGATAGGAAAAGGTGTCCACGGGCTGATGGAGTGGGTTGGACGGAAGCTGGTGGATTCTCCAGGATATTGATAGCGGAAAAAAAATTATAATGTGGGTGTTGACTCCCCTCACTCCAGGGACGACACTTTAAAGGAAGACACGACATCTCTGGAGTGGTCTTGGCTGGCAAAGTTTAGTTTCATCTTCGTGCCAGGGCATGCGGGAGTACAAGGAAATGAGCGGGCTGACAAGCTCGCAGGTAAGGCTACTGCGAATGGCGGACGCGCCATGGACCAGGCTGACATGCTGAATGCTCTACGAGAAGTAAGACTTTTGCAAGAACCAAGTGATAACTGTGAATCTTCAACCATGGCCAGACTGCGAGAACAGCAAATTAAAAGAGGGGTGGCCAAACAAGAACACTACGCAGGAAGCCAAAGAAGATTGATAAACCAACACAGAACTGGTTTCGTTAGCCGCTACACGCTGCGGGATTTGCTGAGGAGGGGATCCGAGCACTTATGGACTGAATGGTTCTATGTGCAATGAGGATGAACCGTCGACTAACTAACTAACTAACTAACTAACTAGCTAACTAACTAACTAACTAACTAACTAACTAACTAACTAACTAGTACACGCTCACTTCAATGGGTAGAATCATACACATATAGTAAAACTTCGGTTTTCGTTACCTTCGGTTATCGTGTGTTTCGGTTGTCGTCGATTTTTTCCCCGCAAAAAAATTGTTTCGGTTTACGTCGGTTGCCTCGGATTTTGTCGGCTTGCCCACAGGACTTCGCTGCTAATTTTGCGAAAATAAAGGGACCCGCGCGTTCTTCTACTCAGTTTGGATTTGTTTTTCGTTGTGTGAGTATTACTTGCTAATAATAAAATACGACAGTGGCATTTAGGATTGCTGAAATCGGCTGCGTGCACTGGAAGTCGCCATTCATGATAAGTTTTCTTGTGGCGAAAAAGGAAGCAATAAAAGAGGCTAATGTAGTGCAAGGCATGAATGTGCTAAAGAAACAGAGATCGCAAGCAATTGAAGATGTCGAACAGTTATTATTAATTTGGATAAATCGAAACCAGTAAGAAGGTGATTCTGTTTCGGAGGCAATCATATGTGAAAAAGCCAAAATTGCCTGCCGATCTCATTAAGAAAACGCCTGGGACGAGTGCTAGAGAACTTAGTGATTTTAAGGCCAGCAGAGGATGGTTCGAAAGATTAAATAGGCCATACACAGTGTCATTCAGGTATATGCCCCATCAAGTGAATGCAGTGAAGAAAGTATAGAGGAATGTTATAATGGCATGTAGTCTGCTTTGAAGAACTGTAAAAAATCAGAAATAAATATCATAATGGGTGATTTCAACGAAAAAATAGGAAAGCAAAGCAATGGATGCAGTGTAGGCAACCATTGTTTGGGAGAGAGAAATGAAAGAGGATACAGACTTGTAGAATTGGTAAAAGAACAAGATATGGTTGTAGGAAACACCTGGTTTAAACAGCATCCTAGAAGATTATGGACATGGAGGAGTCCAGACAGCAGGATTAAAAACCAGATAGATTACATCCTGATTAGCAAAAGGTTTCGAAATGCGTTAACAGTTGTAAAAACAGTTCCAAATGCAGACTGTTACAGTGATCACAGATTAATTACAGGCACATTGAGGGTAAAGTTGAAGAAAGTCAAGTATACAGCTGGAAACCCTAAATATGACTTGTGCAAATTGAAAACTGACAAAGAAATACAAGATAATTTTAACATAGAAGTAAAGAACAAATTTAATTTATTGTCTAATCTAGAGATCCTATCTCAAGATGTAGATGATCAATGGGAAATTCTGAAGAATTCAATCAGTTCTACAGCAGAAAAAAACTATTCCAAAAGTAAAGAAAGTGGGCCGTAAGACATGGATGACTGAAGAAATTTTACAACTAATGGAAACAAGAAGACAGAACAAAACTAATCCTGCCAAATATGGAGAAATTCACAGAAAAGTCAGAACCTTATGTAAGGAGGCAAAAGAAACATGGCTTGAGAAAAATTGCAGAGAAATTGAAGAACAACACAACAGTAAAAATGCGAAACTAATGCACAAAAGAATTCAGGAGCTTACTAATCAAAGAACACGCACATCAGCAGGCTGCCTAAAGACAAAAGATAGAAGAGTCATAATAGAAAAGGATCAGATCTTACATGTATGGTCAGATTACGTGAAAAACCTTTATGACGATAACAGAGACGAACAGTATGATGTTCAAAATAATAATGAAGGACCAGCAATTTGAAGATGGAGGTTCAGAATGCTCTTAACCATATGAAATCTGGCAAGACCCCCGGTTCAGACAGCGTCACAACAGAAATGACTAATGCTTTAGAAGAATATGGAATAGATAAATTTACCAGTCTGCTTAATACAATATATGATACTGGAAATATACCTCAGGAGTTATGTAATTCTGTATTTATTGCAATCCCAAAGAAATCCGGAGCCTTGGAATGTGGTCAACATCGAACAATTAGTATAATGAGTCACATCACGAAGATTTTGCTAAGAATTATCATGCAAAGAGTTAGGAGGAAAATACAACCTGAAATAGGAGAAGAACAATGTGGGTTTGTAGAAGGCAAGGGTACAGTAAATGCTGTGTATATACTGAGAACCGTAATCGAACGTTCTATAGAAGTAAACAAAGATCTACACCTTTGCTTTATTGACTACACAAAGGCTTTCGATAAAGTGAGACATGTCAACATGATAGGGATGCTTGAGGATCAACAGATTGATGGAAAAGACCTTAGTCTTGAAAAAAACATATATTGGAAACAACAAGCTGCCATAAGAGTTGATAATGAAGTAAGCCAATATCAGCCTATTAAGAGAGGTGTGAGACAGGGATGTGCAATGTCTCAAGATCTGTTTTCCCTGTACAGTGAAAGTATTTTCAGAAATATTGAAGATATGGAAGGAATCAACATTGGGGGACGATGCATCAATAACATTAGATATGCAGATGATACAGTCTTGATTGCAGACAATGAACAGGACCTGCAAAAGTTAGTAGATGCGGTTGTTACACACAGTGAACAACTAGGGTTAGAATTAAATTGTAAAAAGACACAGATTATGGTCGTCACTAGGAAGAACGAAATACCACAATGTAATATACAAGTAAATGGGAATATTCTTCAACAAGTGAATAGGTACAATTATCTCGGAACAGTAATAACATCTGATGGGAGATGCCTTGAAGAGATTAGAACAAGAATCGCCATGGCAAAAGTAGCCTTTAGCAAGATGAAAAACATACTGACCAATAAAAAGATGTCAATTGAAACGAGAAAAAGAGTGTTGAGATGCTACATAGAACCTGTACTCTTGTATGGATGTGAAGCTTGGACAATGAGCAGTCAGGCTGAAAAACATCTGATGGCTGTAGAGATGTGGTTTCTGAGGAAAATGCAAAGAATACAATGGACAGCCAGAAAGACCAATGAACAAGGCCTTCAAGAAACAAATGAAGATCGTAAACTGATTAGAGACATTAGACGTAGACAGTCACAATTTTTTGGGCATGTTATGAGAAGAAATGATCTAGAGAACTTGGTGACAACTGGTAAGATCGAGGGGAACAGACCAAGGGGAAGACATAGAAGCAAGTACCTGGATGGCTTGGCCTTGTAGCATAGTCGAGACAGAATCACGGAGCTGATCCACGACTCTGGTGATCGAGTAAGATGGCAGAACATGACCGCCCACGCTTACCGGCATGACACATGATGGATGGATGGATACACAGTGTTACTAGGCACGGCGAAGGTGCGAGTTCTGACAAATCTGAGGCCGAAAAAAAATATTAAACACTATATTTATCTACTATATATATATATATATATATATATAAAAGAGAATGTGTGTGTGTGTGTGTGTGTGTGTGTGCGCGTGCGTGCGTATGTGCGCGTGTGTGTGTGTGTATATATATGTGTGTGTGTCCTTTATGCGTTCCCGAACGGTTCATCCGATTGAGATGAAATTTTGTACAGATGTTGTTCTCACTCCCACGGATCCAACTGAAATAGTTAGTTAGTTTAAAATCAACAATATTTTCTCAAGCACGAAAGAAAAAAGCATTACGAGCTTCAGCAACAGGCGAGCAACGGGAAGCAAGACTGGAAACCAGTCGAGTACGCACTGCTCAAGCACGTTCATCTGAAAACCAATCGAATATGCACTGCTTAAGCACGTTCATCTGAAACAGGCGAGCAACGGCAAGCAAGACTGGAAACCGTTCGAGTACGCGATGCTCAAATAAAAGTGTATAGAGATAATGTATATTGCAGTAAAATAAAAAAAAAATTAAAAACAAATAAAAGAGTTATATTTATTCTATAGTAACTAATAAAATATCAATAAATTAGCTGCGAGGGCCCAATGACCGAACGCGTACTTTGTATGCTTAGAGAAATGTATTTGAATGTATAATGACTACTTATGTGAATTACTTATGTGAATAACCGGTGCGGTGATGACGAAATCCGCATAAAATAGTCTCTCTTGTTTGTAGAAATGGAATGTGTTTGTGTTCTCCTTTATCTCTCTGCATCTGTGTAAAAAGCTTTCAAGGACAGGGACTTATAGCATTACATGTTCTTCATTTTGTAGCATACAGTTTATGCTTGTCCTAGGATGTTCTTTATTTCTTTGACACATCTCCTCTCCTATGATGTTCTTTAATTCTTTGACATACCTCCCATCTGATTATATCTTTTTACGTACATACGAGGGTAAGTTAATATAGTCACAAATGTCTGTAGAAAAACAAATAACTACGATAACAACTTGAATCCAGTTTATTTTTATACATACATTGTACCTTTTTTCTCAACATAATTGCCACCAACATTGATGCACTTATCCCATCGTTTTATCAATCCTCCCAAACCGGCTGCATAGAACTGCGTGCTCTTTTGTCTAAACCACGTTTTCACTTCATATTCAACTTCGGGGTCATTCGCGAAATGTCTCCCGCCAAGGTGGGTTTTCAGTGGACTTAGCCCTTAGCGATGTCCCGCGGTGCATAGTTGGGTAGAAAAAGTTACGAGGGCGAGTCAATAAGTAAGTCACGCAGTTCTGTGGGATGGCAGATAAATGAAAGGTAAGCGAAATGTGAGTTGGCTATATTATGGCACCCAACTGAAATATGGATAAGACGAAAGCCCTTAAAAAGTAGAAGAAAGGAAAACCAAAATCGGAGATTTAAATCATAGAAAAAGGCGAGCCACAAAAGCGAGAGCTGAAGAAACATATGGAGAAATTAGTCAAGAAGTGGTTACGGCAGATACAAGACAATATATAGATGACCTAGCAAGAGAGGAAGAAGAGGAGCTTGGAAGAAAATCACAGTTACCCTTATAGGATCATAAGGAAGATAGCATGACCTTTGAAATCGTGTGTATGGTGAAGAAGAACGAAGTAGATCACGGCTTGAGGGGAATGATGCTACAGGGAGTGAACAGAAGATCAGGCCTACAAGGAAAATCAAGCTCCGAGGATAGCAGACAAAAGTTTAAAAAAGGCGCACTGTCACGAAAACCACTGTGGTTGGCGATAAGATGAAAAAAAAATTAAAGAAAACAGTATGTGTTCACAGCTGCAAGTTGTTTACTTCTAGTTGCGGTGAGATCAAGCCAGTCGGGAGTCCTTGAGAATTCTTCTACATCAAAAGAAACGTCGGCATGATGTTTGCCCGATCGGGAGAATGAAGGAAAAACACCGGCTTGTTTTCGTTGTACCAAAGGGGAGATAAACTACTCTTGTGAGGTTAGTGAGAAAGATAGTCTGCCCTTGGGGACACCTGTGTGACATCAAAGGACGTCACCAGGACAACCCCCGACTGGAAATGAGAAAACTAAACTGGTTTCCGTTAGTGTGCAGAATAAAGTCAATCTAGGCGGACGTAATTCGAATAGCCCTATCCTGGTGTAGAAAAGAGAATCTAACGTGTTAATATCCATTTTTCATGGTTGGACATGTGTCTGTTATGACAAGGATAAGATTCGATTAAGGGATAGTGGAGTTTTCATAAGGTAATTACTAGTAAACATTAGATGTGAATAATGTAGTACAGTCTAGGGATAAATAGAGTTTAGGTCATTAACATAGTGTTGTGTTGTGGTTAGTCGTTCAAGGAGTGTCGGCGACAGTAGGAAGTTGCCTTGTTAAAATTAACTAGTATGGAAAATCAATTTGCTCAGCTGGTTATGAATAGTGAAGGGGATGATATTTAAAAGGATTGAAGTTGGTTGGGGGATAGGGGAAATGTCCAATGGTGGGATCTTACAGTGGGGTGGCTACTGGGGTCCTGTACTTTCTATTTTGGTATTCCTTGTCTTACCCTAACTCAGACCTATGTGATGAGCTCATCTGTCCATGACAGAGTTTGGTTCACTGTTATTTATCTGAGCGAGGCCAGTGGCCTACACTCATCTAATAGGGATCAGTGACGGGGTGGCTCTCACCAGGTGTGTTCTCTATTTCACAGGTTCCCTCAGGTTAGGATGAAAACCACGGAAACATTGAAAATTCAGATCCGGGATATTTTTGGTGCAGGAGGATTAGTCAGCGACCTTCTCACTGGGCCTATGCTAGAAAAGGTTTGAAAGAACATTGCTCTGTGGAGCTGAATCATATAAGTATCCTACAGGATAAATACTGAGAACATTAGTGATAGTATTTCACACTACCTGTGGACAGCAACATAGTAATGGTTTTTAGTTTTCACACCATTCGTGAATAAACCAGTAGTGATGGATTTTCACTCCACTTATAACTAGAACAGTAGTGATTGACTTTCACACTACATGAAACCAAAACTTTAGAGAGTGTTTGTTCCACATAACAAGGAAATTCGAACATTAGGACTTATCTGGGAAATTAAGAGATTCATATGAGACTATGTACAATGACTGTTTTAAGAGTGAAAACTTTAGAACATTTCGTAGGAAGGAAGAATGTCATGTTCCGCTTTTCACTGTGCAGGAATTGTGTGGTCTCAGTTTCTATAAACATTTAGGAACAGTGTTTAGGAACAAGGTAGGATCAGTCCCAGACTGTATATTTGAGTGGTGACCAAGCATCGTGGTTATCAAAGCTCCTGGAGGTGGACAACGTCTGGCGGGAGAGACGCATCGTTTGGTGAGGTCAATTGTGCTGACTATTATGATGTCGTGTAATCCTTGCCATGATGAGTGGACTCTGATCCTGAGCTTTGTGGTCTGATTTCTACATTTACACTAGAGTATACAACACACATTCCACGCTTACACTTCTCACATACAACTCTTCTTTTTTTTTTTTTGAATAAATTAATTTTTATTAATTTTTAGAAGCTAGAGTTGTTGAGTATGTTGTTTTGGGGTAGAAACAGAGGGGGCACGATCCAGTGGTGATAGAGAGTGAGAGAGAAAGAGGTGTCTATAGACTGACGGAGTGTTGTGGGCGGAATCTAGTGGATTTCTCCAGAATATGATATGGGTTTTAATAAAATGTGGGTGTTGATTCCCCTCACTCAAGGGACGACACTATAGAAGTATAATCTCTCAAGACACTATAGTAGAGAGAAAGTACTTATCACGACACGCACGAAGGCAGAAGTTCTTGGTCCGGACACCTACTCTAAGGCTCTTTGTTGAGGGTTGAGGCTGAACGCTTCTAAGCCATAAACCCTCGGATGTGAGAGCCGGGCCGATACTCACCTACCAAAAACTGGAGGTGAGATACTGAGCACGCTACATGCCCAGTTCAGATAATTGTCCAAAGGCTCTCAGCTGGGGGATATGAGGGATCCCCGGATGAGAGGGCCTGGCCGTTTCTCGCCCTCTTCTGCACGGAGGTAAAGGTTCTGAGCCGGCAGCACATGTCGCCTACCTCGTGAGCGAGCACTAAAAGGTAGAAGAAGTGCCCCAGTCGAATGAAATGGTTACGAAAATTGTCTGTATCTAACTCATAGAGAGTGTAGACAAAGGTGGAAAAACGTCTCAATAACACGAAATGGTACGCACTGCTAGCGAATCCATTGCGTAGTCCGAAGTCCAAAGCGAAAGTTTACCTAGTGGATGTCGTCCGCAGACTGACCGTTCCTGGTGTGTGCTTGAGCGATCAGTGACAAGTGAGATGCCCAACACATGGAAGTGAGGAACTAAAGCAGCCATGAACAGGACGTGGCAACTCCTCGGGTGAGCCCAGTCTCAGAGCCGGCTCTGCAATTATGGAAGCCTCCTTGGATAGCGAGGGAATGCCCATGGTCTGCCCCTGCCTTCCCTTGAGGGTTGACCATGATGTCTTTGACCGTTCTATCTTGACCAGCTGGGATGTGGGCGACATCACAACAACAAGTCTAACGTGCCTCGAAACCCGAGGAAGGCTAACCTCATTAAAATGCCCGCTGAAGTCGGAAGTGCCGTCCTACGGGTGGCAAAATAAAAACTGGCACTACGCATTTACGTCAGAGTGAAATGTCTCGTCCGATGTCTCTCGTGCTAGGAACAGCTCTGACTATCTAGTTTCCGAATGCCGCTCTTGTTTGGAACAGCTCTGACTAGGTAGTTTTCCGAATATCCGTCGTGCCTGGAACAGCTCTGACGGGCACAACGACAAGCACATGTCCGAATCGAAAACTCGCTGAGTGGATACTGTCTGCAGACCTGTCTGGTTTGTGCAGGAACGGCCCAGGGCGATTGAAATGCCCAATATATTGAAGTGATGAATTTAAAGCAGCCATTAGCAGGACGTGACGATTCAATCGGTGAGCCAAGCATCAGGGCGCTATATGTCGGCTCTGCAGTTATGGAAGCCAGCCAGGATGGCGGAAAGTGCCATGGACTGTCTCTGCCTTCCTTTGAGGGATGACCGTGAATTCTTCGATTGTTCCTAGCTGGGATGTGGACGGTACCACAAAAGTGAGAGTCTCCCAGGAATACTAACCTGGTCAAAATTGCACTCTAAAAGTCGGATGTGTTGGCCTAAGGGTTTCGACCCAAGAGTGCTAACGAGACACACAGCAATCACATCTGAAAAAACACACAGGATGATAGCAAATAAGAAGAAGAAGAAGAAGAAGAAGAAGAAGAAGAAGAAGAAGAAGAAGAAGAAGAAGAAGAAGAAGAAGAAGAAGAAGAAGAAGTCAACAGTTACTCGTTCTTTTCTGAAGCCATACTGACTCTCAGGAAGAGGACCTTGGTCGAGATGGGCTGTGAGGCGATTGAGAAGAATTCTGGCGAGTATCTTCCCTGCACTTGAGAGCAAGGAGATGCCTCGGTGGTTTTCACAGGATTGGCGGTTTCCTTTACGTTTGTAAAGGTGGACTATTGACGCGTCCTTGAAATCTTGTGGCATGGTCTCGTTCACCCAAATGTTTATAAAGACTTGGTGAGGCTGCTGTATTAGAACCGATCCACTTGCTTTGTATATCTCTGACGGGATGGAGTCAGGACCAGGAGCCTTGCCGCTGGAAAGTTGCTGGATAGCTTTGTTTACTTCCAGGATGGTTGGCAGGGCAGCAAGAGTATCATTAGTGGGGACTTGAGGAAGGCAGTTGATGGTTTCATCATCGATGGAGGAGGCTGCATTTAAGATGTTGCGGAAAAGCTCTGCCCAGCGTTGAAGGATTTCTTTCTTATCGGTTACCAATGTCTCCCCATCTGCACCGAGGAGGGGAACTATTCCTGGTGATGCAGGACCACAGACCGCCTTCAGTGAGTCGTAGAGGTTTTTCATGTCATGTCAATCAGCAAAGCCTTGGATCTCATCAGCTTTGTTGCTCATCCAGGATCCTGCATGTGCCGTAGTTTCTGCTGCATTACACTCCAGATTTTATTAAAGACATTGTTGTTTAATGTTAACATTGGATCGTTCAAATATGCCTTGTGGAGAAGGTGTTTCTCGGCCAGCAATTGGTTGATGTCTCCGGAATTTTCATCAAACCAGCCTTTAGGCTTCCGGAGGGTTGGTCCCTGGATTTCCATAGTAGTGTTGTAAGCTTTGTCCTTTAGGGCTCTCCACTCTGTTTCCGCATCTTGTTTAGCTGCGGCACTGGGTTTGAGGCGGTCATCCAGCATATTTTCGCACGACAGCTGCGGTTTATTACTGTTTAGGCGAATGACATTGAGTTTTTTTTTTTTTGCACCTTTATCCCTTGATGACGCCGTGGTGGTTTGATCTGCATGTTTATTTTTGAGACACTAAGACTATGGTCTGTCCAAAATTCGACACCACACATGGATTTTGTCACCCGAACGTCTTGTCTGTCACTCTTCCTTACGATGACATAGTCAATGCGGTGCTAGTGTTTCTAGCGAGGGTGCATCCACGATGTCCTATTTCTCATGGGAAGAAGGGAATTGTGTTTGTAATCAGGAGATTGTGTTCGGCATAGGTCTAAAGGAGGAGGAGGAGGAGTCCATATCTGTTACAATTTCCGACTCCGAATTTTCCAATGATACCACTCCAAGAGGCGGTGTCCTTGTCTACTCTGGCATTGAAGTCCCCAAGGAGTATAAGTTAGTCTCCTTTTGGAACAGATGTTAATACATTGTGCATGTCCTCAATGAACTTCTTTTTGACATCGTCTTCATTGGTTATGGTTGATGCGTAGACACTCACGATGGTTGCATGCTCCCTTCCGTTCAGCAGGGGTAACTTTAATGATCATAAGCCTGTCGTTTATAGCCTAGAAATCCAGCTAGTTTGCCAACCAGAGCCGACTTAATGGCAAATCCCACACCGAATTGGAGTCTTTCCTCGCTTATCCTTCCACTCCAGACAAAATGTGTAGCGGGTACCTACTTCACAGATTTGGCCTTCTTCTGCTAGTCGTGTCTCCTTCAAGGCTGCAATGTCGATGTTGTACCTGCCCAACTCTCTCCCAGTCAATGCTGTTCGTCTCTCTAGGCCGACGCGACGCCTCTATCAAGTAGGGTGCGTTCCAAGTTCCGATGATTAAGGGAATATGGTATGCATGTATTTTTGCTTTACCTGATTTTACTTTAGTTGTATGTAGATAGCAGTATAGGGTACCCACCAACCGCGGCTAGCTGGTTAGGTAATGATGGAGCAGACAATGTTTAGGGCACCTTTTCTAGCCCCTTCCTCATCTTATGGGGGTGAGCAGTTTTTTTTCCTACGGAGGGCTGCTCGTCGCTCATGGGGCTGCTGAATTCCACTGCTGCTCCGTTCAGTAAAGACGACCATCTGGCCTGAGCCGCCTGTGTGCAGGTCTGCGACTACGACTGCCAGCGTACCCACGCCTGCCGCTTCGCGCTCGCCCATCGCCACAGCTCTTGAAGGTGATAGATGAAGTTGGATGAGGAATGACTTGCACGATGAATTGGATTAAAGTGAGGAAGAGTTGCGCAATTCGTCGACCTCACTCTCTGGTCTGAGTCCATCTGAATCCAGTGGCAAAACAAGTGAAGACACCTGGAGACGACTACAGGAGCATTGGATGACCATGGCGCTCATCGTGCCTTGCCGTGCTCATCACGTTCCACAACACTTTTCAGGTAAATGCCGTCTTGTCCGTTGAATCATCAACGGTCCTCGTTTTAAGGTTTCGAACAGGATATAGCAGACTGAACAAGCATATGTACAGGCTCCCTCTGAGTGGCTCACCCCTGTGCTCATACAGAAAGTGTGATCAAACAGCAGAACATGTTCGTCGGGATATTTCCCATATAACCAGATGAGAAGGAAATACTTGAATGGTGAAAATTTAACGGTACAAACGCGGAACTCTAAAATATTGTTGACTACATCATGCGAGCTCGCCTGTCAGTGTAGACTGAATGAACAAGGCTAGAAAAAGGAGAAGAGGAAGAAGAAGAATTGCGTTAGTTATCCATCCCATCTTTGTGCTAGTTGTGGGTATGTGAAAGATTTGTTATGATACAAATTTTATCTATATATATTGCCCGATATATTCCCACATGAAGCTAATGTCTGTGGTCTCTATGACCGTAGTTTATGTATGCAAGAAATGTTCCGCCGCAGTTACTGCTGACATCATAGTGTGTACATTTATGTCATTCTCAGTTAGAAGTGCGTGGTGTTTGTGGCGGCCAGGCTGTAGAGATAATGAAATACGCGATGTAGCTTAAGCACTCATCGCTCTCACGGTGGGTAGGTGCAGTGCTCGCTGCAGCTGTACTAACTGTGATCTATCAGTCATGTGAGGAGACTGGTTGGTTAGTGCCTTATCATGCATCTGTAGTCTATCTTTGACAAGTGAAATCTCTGATCTGACACTTGTGTAAACTGTGACGTGACCCCATTGCCTGGCCTGGGCGAAAAACGCCAGGAACTTTGCAGGTGCTGAGAAGCCAGTGATAGAATTAAAAGGACATCAGTGTCAAAGATTATTTTAGAAAGCGCCCGGTGTCTGTGTGTGGATAGAACGTGAGAAGTGAGTCCACAAGATAAGTAAACTTGTTATTGTTTATTATATTTACATAAAACGAACTACACCACTAAACGTAAACAAGTATGGGACCTCTTCACGCTTGAGGATAAAGGGATAAATGACGCCTGTCCCATATTTTGTAGACCAATGTGCATTCGATGGCTGATATGGTCTATATCATGCCGGCAGCCTTTATTTCCAAAAACAGTTTGCCGTAGCCATTCTGAGACTGGGTCGACCTGGTACCTGCGAGTCTAGGTCAATGTAGTGTTGACACCAGCGCCTGGAGGAGAACTTGGGTACATGAACACCAGGCAGACGGGACAGGAGGCATGGCTATAATATCAGGTTGCTATGGCACACACTGGGCATCACAGGCTCGAATAGATCTAAGGTCACCAAACATATATGTCTGGTTAAACGAAAACTGTAACCTGTCCACTGTGTGTGGACGCATGAACAAGCATGGGGTATGTCTCAGTCCGGACAACTGATCCCCTCGGCAGCGCTGTGATATCCCGTTACAAGCTATAGTACTAGGCGCACTAATAGTGGCAGGATGTGTTCAGCTCATATTTACACAGGTAAGGTACAAGTGAGACTAACAGATAATAATAGCATGACACTTGACGACACGACACAATTTTCCCATATATAAACAATAACAGCGCCAGCATTTTTACCGCTGTTGTTGATTTCTTGGCAAGATTACATTCAGTAGTTTTCCATTGCTCTCTGAGCGGCCGGCTCACATATCCTCTAAGTGAGGAGCGTGGCGAGAACCGCTACCGATTCTCGCGCAGCTGCGTTTGCTTACGTGGATAAACAGGATTACGGAGAAAGTCGCTAACACTCAGGCCAGGGAGTCCGGCCACTTCCGTATACACAATCATCATCATCATCATCATCATCATCATCATCATCATCATCATCATCATCATCATCATCATCATCATCTTCCACTTCTGCCGTCAAGCGGCGTGGGGAGGAATAATTTGCGTTCCAGCGCCCGGTGGACGGCACTGGATAGTGTCATTCCGTGTGGTTGTACAATGTCTCTGATGTCGTCAATCCATTTTCTTCTTGGACGTCCTCTTGGTCTCGTCGCAGATGATCTTTGATGTAAGGCCAGTGATGGTAGTTGCTGATGTTGCATTCTAACGACATGGCCAAACCACTTGATCCTTTGTCTTTCAATAAATATGGCACAAGGTGTTGATCCCACAGTTTGTCTGATAGTAGCATTTCTTACGCAATCAAAATACTCAAAACACAATAATAAAGACACGAAAGGCCGGACTACGAATCTAAGGGGTTCGGCGTAGGTTTGTCGGGGACACTTTCCATTTCAAACGTCTAGCTTGACCGCTTGTTTCTGACTGATTACCTTTCACAATGACCTTCCGCTAGTCAACTTATATCCACTTGTGACTTCAAGCTCTGTGTGTAGATCCCACCTGTGTGACTGTTCTCTGTGTGTGGATCCCACCTGTGTGACTGTTCTCTGTGTGTGGATCCCACCTGTGTGACTGTTCTCTGTGTGTGGATCCCACCTGTGTGACTGTTCTCTGTGTGTGGATTCCACCTGTGTGACTGTTCTCTGTGTGTGGATCCCACCTGTGTGACTGTTCTCTGTGTGTGGATCCCACCTGTGTGACTGTTCTCTGTGTGTGGATCCCACCTGTGTGACTGTTCTCTGTGTGTGGATCCCACCTGTGTGACTGTTCTATGTGTGAGGATCCCACCTGTGTGACTGTTCTCTGTGTGTGGATCCCACCTGTGTGACTGTTCTCTGTGTGTGGATCCCACCTGTGTGACTGTTCTCGTCTTCCGACATTCATATTTTACCCACCATCAGCTGCGTCATGTCAGATACTTAGTACTCCACAGGACTTTGGTTAGTACTTCAACAAAGCTGGTTGCATTTCCTTTTTGGGACGTTGCAAGACACACACAAGAAGAATACGAAGCTCGACGGGTGAACAAATATTTAAAAAAACACAGCCTGACGTTTCGACCGAAGTCTGCATCACGGGACAACAAGCAGAAAATGATGACAGTTTACAAACAACCGAACAATAACGAATGGGTACTTCCCTCGAGACGCTTGATAATTTCTTAACCATATTTATGTTTCAATTATTATATATTACTAGCTGACCCGGCCCGGCTTCGCCCAGTCTCTGGTGGGGAGCATCTCATTTAATTCATATAAATAGTCATATAAGTTCTCGTTCCCGTTACCGTCTGTCTGTCTGTCTGTCTGTCTGTCTGTCTGTCTGTCTGTCTGTCTGTCTGTCTGTCTGTCTGTCTGTCTGTCTGTCTGTCTGTCTGTCTGTCTGTCTGTCTGTCTGTCTGTCTGTCTGTCTGTCTGTCTGTCTGACCCGGCCCGGCATCGCCCAACTCCTGGTGTGGAGCATCTCATTTAATTCATATAAGTAGTCATATAAGCTCCCGTTCCCGTTCCCGACTATCTATCTGTCTGTCTGTCTGTCTATATGTCTGTCTGTCTGTCTGTCTGTCTGATCCGGCCCGGCTTCGCCCAGCCCCTGATGGCGAGCATCTCATTTAATTCATATAAGTAGTCATATAAGTTCCCGTTCCCGACTCTCTCTCTGTCTGTTTGTCTGTCTGTCTGTCTGTCTGTCCGTCCCTCCCTCTCTGCCTGTCTGTCTGTCTGCCTGTCTGTCTAATCATTTATTGGTTGCAGTTAGAACAACCTTAGATAAACGAAGACCAACTTACAAAAAGCATTAGAAAGAGCACTTGAAAGGTCTTTACATCTTCCCCAACAATTAACTTGGGTAAATGGAGCAGCGGCAGCAGCATCAGCAGAAGAAGGAAAAGGAGGAGTAGGAGCTGGGAGGAGGAAGAGGGAGGTGGAGGAGGGAGGAGTTAGGAGGGAGGAAGAGATAGGCGGAGAGAGGAGGAGGAGGGAGGAGGAAGGAGGAGAAGGAGTATGGAGGAATAGGAGGGAGGAGGAGGGATTAGGAGGAGGAGAGAGGAGGTAGGAGAAGGGAGGAGGAGGGAGGAGGAAGGAGGAGGCAGGAGGAGGAGGCAGGAGGAGCGAGGAGGAGGAGGAGGGTAGGAGGATGAAGAGGGAGGGGGAGGAGGAGGGAGGAGGAAGGAGAAGGAGGGAGGAGAAGAATGCAGGGGGAGGAGGAGGAGGGAGATGGAGGAGGAGGGAGGAGGAGGAGAGAGGAGGAGGAGGGAGGAGGCGGAGGGAGGAGGTGGAGGGAGGAGGCGGAGGGAGGAGGAGGGAGGAGGAAGAGGGAGAAGGATGAGGGAGGAGAAGGAGGGGAAGGATGAGGAGGGAGGATTAGGAAGAGGGATGAGGAGCAGGAGGGAGGTGGAGAGAGGAGGAGGTAGGAGGAGGAGGAGGGATGAGGGGGAGGACGTAGGAGGAGGAGGGAGGAGGAGGGAGTAGGAGGTGAGAGGAGGAGAATGGAGGAGGAAGGAAGAGGAGTGATTAGGAGGAGGGAGGAGGAAGAGAGAGAAGGAGGACGGAGAAGGAGGAGGAGGGAGGAGGAGGAGGTAGGAGGAGGAGGAAGAGGGAGGAGGAGGAGGGATGTGGAGGGAGGAGGAGGGAGGAGGTAGAGGTAGGAGGAGGGAAGAGGAGAGAGGATGAGGAGGGAGGAGGAGAAGGGAGGAGGAGAGGGAGGAGGAGGGGGAGGAGGTAGGAGGGGGAGGGAGGAGAAGGGGGAGTAGGGATAAGGGGGAGGACGTAGAATTAGAATGAGGGAGGAGGAGGGATTGGGAGGAGAGAGGAGGAGAAGGGAGGAGGAAGGAAGGGGAGTGATTAGGAGGAGGGAGGAGGGCGAGGAGGTAGGAGGAAGAGGGAGGAGGAGGGAGGAAGGAGGAGGAGGAGAAAGAGGGAGGAGGAGGAGGGAGAGGGAGGAGGGGGAGAGGAAGAGGAAGAGGGTTGGAGGGGAGAGGAGGAGGAGGATTTTAACGCATATGCCTGTAGACAACTGCAGCGAAAAGGTGGGTCTGTCTATCTATCTGACCCGGCGTGGCTTTGCCCAGCTCCTGGAGGGTAGCGTCTCATTAAATTCATACAACAAAAAAAGTAACTTAAAAGAATGTCCTTCCACACACCATCCATTATTTTTAATGAAAACTCTTTCTAATCACCTGCATGACTACAGTAACTTCTTAAGCATAAAAAGATGAGTTACAATGTTATGCATTGTGCATTATTTTTATGAAAACTTTGAAAATGCCTTACAGATTGTATCATTATTTATTATAACTCATATGCCGGTACATAACTATGGACAAAGAGTTTATAAATCTTTGAAAACGATGCCACAATATGACTATAAGTTATACAGAAAAGTTATGCCCCTTGAAATAACTTTTACAGAGTTAAGTCCCCTGAGATATATTAAATTATAATGAAAAGTGAAAAATGAAATAATATTGGGTAAGCAGCCGATTTCACACTTAAAAAATATGACAGTGGGCTGCACTGGAATGAAAGGAAGACGTGTAGAAAATTTCATCTCAATCGGATGGGCCGTTCGCGAGCGCACAAAGGACATACGGACATACAGACAGACAGACAGACAGACAGACAGACAGACAGACGGAGATCGCAATTTATATATAAGATTCGCTTCAGATTTCTTTTCTGTTCATTTTCCGCTTTCCGTTTGCAATGATTATATTCCCGAATTATCAAGCCTCTCTAGGAAGTACCCATATGTTTTTGTTCGCGTGTATATATTTTAATAATTTTGTTCTTGCTGTCCCATTGATAAAGACTTTTGTCGGAATGTCCGTCTGTTTTTTTTTTAAATTTCCCCCATCATTTGAGCTTAGATGATAGTTTATGCGTGTTCTTTTCGTACTCTAGTATAGGCACCATGTCAGATCCCGTTTATCGGTAATTCAGTTAGCAATAATTAGTATGTTCAGAATGTCCTTCTCGCTCTAAGATCTCTGTGGCTTCTGTGTCTGTAGTTTTCTACTGTAGGAATACAACAGGAACAACCGCACACTGAAACTAGTTTCTCATGAACTGTGAGGTGAGGTTGGGAACACCCATGAATGAATTGATGGCCATATTTCATGATGGTACGCTGAAAATGGAAACTCAACCAGGAGCGGTAAAATTCTTGAAATAATAAAAACAAAAGGCTGATTGTTTTCTTGCGTAAAGATGTCCAGAGGGACACAAGATCCGTCTTGGTTTAGCCACTAGAGAGCTTGAATTCTAAATGTAGAGTAAACGTAAAGTGGATGTCATTCATGCAAGTTTAATGAGGGTTTTCTTGGGTGCTGCGGGTGTTTGTATACTCTCTATAACCTTCTTCATGAAGTAGACGGCACTAAGAATAAGAAGCAATGATAACAAATGGTGATAGTTGGCACCTCTCAAATAGTTATGATAGTGTTTTATATACACTTGATATTAATTAGGAACATGTGGTTGTTATATGGGATTCGTGGTACTGGATCAATATTAGTGTATTGTGTTACAGGACGGTTGTTATATGGGGTGAGTGGTACTGGATCAATATTAGTGTATTGTGTGTACAGGGCGGTTGTTATATGGGGTGAGTGGTACTGGATCAATATTAGTGTATTGTGTGTACAGGACGGTTGTTATATGGGGGTCATGGTATTGGATCAATATTAGTGTATTGTGTGTACAGGACGGTTGTTATATGGGGGTCGTGGTACTGGATCAATATTAGTGTATTGTGTGTACATGACGGTTGTTATATGGGGGTCGTGGTACTGGATCAATATTAGTGTATTGTGTGTACATGACGGTTGTTATATGGGGGTCGTGGTACTGGATCGATGTTAGTGTATTGTGTGTACATGACAGGGGTTATATTGGGGTATTGATACTGGATCAATGTTAGTGTCTTGTGTGTACAGGACGAGGGTTATATGGGGGTCGTGGTATTGGATCAATGTTAGTGTATTGTGTTACAGGGCGGTTGTTATATGGGGTGAGTGGTACTGGATCAATATTAGTGTATTGTGTGTACAGGACGGTTGTTATATGGGGGTCATGGTATTGGATCAATATTAGTGTATTGTGTGTACAGGACGGTTGTTATATGGGGGTAGTGGTACTGGATCGATGTTAGTGTATTGTGTGTACATGACGGTTGTTATATGGGGGTCGTGGTACTGGATCGATGTTAGTGTATTGTGTGTACATGACGGGGGTTATATGTGAGTCGTGGTACTGGATCAATGTTAGTGTATTGTGTGTACATGACGGTTGTTATATGGGGGTAGTGGTACTGGATCGATGTTAGTGTATTGTTTGTACATGACGGTTGTTATATGGGGGTCGTGGTACTGGATCTATGTTAGTGTATTGTGTGTACAGGGCGGTTATTATATGGGGGTCGTGGTATTGAATCGATGTTAGTGTATTGTGTGTACAGGGCGGTTGTTATATGGGGGTCGTGGTACTGGATCGATATTAGTGTATTGTGTGTACATGATGGGGTTATATGGGGGTCGTGGTACTGGCTCGATGTTATTGTATTGTGTGTACATGACGGGGGTTATATTGGGTCGTGATACTGGATCAATGTTAGTGTCTTGTGTGTACAGGACGAGGGTTATACACGGAATAATGTCGGCCTATGGAGAGAACTAATGGGAACATTCCAAGGTAACGGACTGCACCTACCATTGAGTAGATTTACGTATTCTTAATAATTTTGCGAGGGGAGCGATCTAACGGCCCACTCATGCGATTTCCTTCTACTGTAGAAGTGTTAACGTACACATCTTGCACACAGGACCTCGCCTTTATCCGAGAAGGCTAAATATCCGATCTAACTGCCCAAGAGCTCAGGAGGATGTGTAGTATCATTAGATCACAATGCTTGCTTGCGTTCGCTGGCTGTGAACTCCAGCGTGAAGTCCTGTATGTCGGGTGAAGACATCCTGTTGTCCAACATCAGTGTGATGTCACACCGGACTGAGGTTTGCGTGAGTATCCGCTGTCCCATGTCTGGCTTATAGGTGTGCAGACTGGTGGTTCCTCGCCGTGCAGGCAGATACTCTCCAACTTCGGAAGAATCAGCGAACCTACTACGTTAGCCAGGACCCCGTAGAGACCTGTTGCCCAGGAAGCACGGTTAGGACGTGATTGTAGGTTTTGGCCAGTATAGAACCTGACCCTGGTGCCTTGGAAACACCTCTGCGACCCATTAGATGACACTAATTTAGAGAAACGTGCCAGATCTATGCAGGAACATAACCCGGTACCTTCCGAGCTTGACACGAACACCGTCATCTCTTAACACACCCCTCCCCCTTACAAAAAACGAAACAAAAACAAACAAACAAACAAACAAACAAACAACAAGAAACTTAAATATCCTCTTTAGGCCGACTCAGAAAACCCAGAGGTTTATCAGGAATTGCGAATTTTAATTTTAATCTAGGGTAATCCTTATTCGTGGTAAAATTCTCAAACAGTCTAATCTCGATGTTGGTACACTTCTCTCTAACTTCGGAAGTAAGCAGTCAACTGCGTCTAGAGTTATGTCCGTCGCGTACCGCGGGTGTTCTTGTATGTTTTAGCTAATACAGCTGGTGGCGTAAATGCTTCTGATAAATACTTTATGTCATCAGTTCTTTCATTAACAATTTGCAATTTAATGTTGATGCTAAAGTTATCCTTTTCAAATAGAATGATGTTCCTCTGTACTCCCAGGATTGGACATTTCCTCAAATGAAATTCTCGCCAGTTCAAACTGAACTTGAATTTATAATTCCTACTTTCTCATTATTTCTCGTGTAAATCTCTTGGCCAAGCTTCTTTTTGTTATGTTTCTTTTTTTTTTTTTTAACAATAATTGTATTTGTACTTCTAGATCCATTAAAACGATTATAAATACTTTTTGTTCCATTCTCTTTTTATTTCGTTCACAAGTTGTCTTATGTGCTTTGTCTTCGGTGCACTGATTGTAATGAGAATACTTTTCCTGTGCGAAACTTCTCAAGTCAGGTGCTATCAGTCCCAGAGTCTGTCATGTCTTCATGGGCGCATCGTATTCAGCAGCCATAGTTTGTTTGTTCAAATTACAATGTTTTCACAGAAATGTAATTTAAAAAAAAAAAAAAAAATTCTTGAGTGAATAGTTAGTGAACCCGAAACTGAATAATAATAATAATAAATAATAATAATAGTAATATGGTAATGACAGATGCGTACAAAAAGTAATAATTTAGAAGGACGACAGAATAACGAAAAGAACAGAGTAACGTTGCAAAAGTGTGTAATAATATGATGGAAAACATCAAACCGGCTGAAAATGTCGCAAGGATAGAAGAGACAACGTTAAGCTCACGATGGCTCTATAGAAATGAGGTAAATTAATACACTTGCAACATAGAAAAAAAAGCTCAATGAACGTAGAGGAGATAAGATGTTTCAACGGAAAGGTGATGACAGAGGTTCGCTTCTATTAAGTATATTGAAAGAGATGACTCTACAGAAATTCCTGAAGAATGCAGAAAACGTAGAATGTAATTCAACTAAATCAAAATATAGACGAACTAGAACATATGATAGGATAGATGCAATGGGGAGAAAGATGCAAGTAGTTATAAATGTGCAAATCGAGGCTTATTTGGTGGATTGACCTGTGGATTGACCTTGACCTCGGCTGATTTTCACTCCCCCTCGGTCATGTAGTTGGGTGGTGTAAGGGGTAGTATCTAGGTCATATCTAAGGGCGATAATTCTAAGATTTTATGTTTCTAAGGGCAGATAACTATTGAGTGGGTTATAAAAATTTTAATTAATTATTGAAAAATAAAATAAAATAAATAAAAATAAATAACGACGGGGTGTGGGGTGGTGGCGAGGGGGTGGGCGCGTGCGGTGAGGCTAGGCTGTTCGGGTTTAAACACTATCATCACAGGGTTACAAATGAAAACCTTAAAATTAAAGATGGTCGATATTATTGATGTTAGCGAGTATAGCTTAGTGAAATTCGTTTGTGAGGGGTGGGTAGCGGCTATTAGTGATTTGTAGAGTGTCGTAGCTGCCTATACACTATCATAACATATGTTACAAAGGAAAATCTTAAAAAGTAAAAATGCCCGATAATATTGACTGCAGCGGATATAGCTTAATGAAATTCGTTGGTAAGAGGTGGGTAGTGGTTATTAGTGGTCTGTAGAATTTCACCGTGGCTTTTTTACTATCATCATACGGGTTACAAATGAAAACCTTACAAAGTAAAGATGGCCGATTTTAATGACTTTAGCGGGTATAGCTTACTTAAATTTATTAAGGGGTGGGTAGCGGCTAGTAGTGCTATGTAGAGGGTAGTAGTGACTTATTCACTAACATCACACGTGTTACAAATGAAACCTTGAAAGCTAAAGATCGTCAGTTGTAATGGCTATGGTGTAGTGTCATTCGGTGGTAAGGGGTGGGTACCAGGTATTAGTGATTAAATAGGAGTGGTCAATATAGGGGTGGTTATAAATGTAATGGGTATTGATAAGAGGTGTTATGTTCGCAGTTACACACACTGGTCAACCAGTGATCAAATAGGGGTCAAGTAGTCAACTGAGGAAATTTTAGGGGAAAGTGGTTGTAATGGATATGGTGATGATTAAACGGTGGTAAATTAGTGGTCAAGCAAGAAAATTTTTAGGGGAAAGTGGTTGTAATGATATGGTGATGATTAAAGGGTGGTCAAGCAGTGGTCAAGCAGCGGTCAAGTGAGAAAATTTTAGGGGAAAGTAGTTGTAATGATATGGTGATGATTAAAGGGTGGTAAATTAGTGGTCAAGCAGTGGTCAAGCAGTGGTCAAGTAGTCGAGTGATCACTTAAATTGTCGGGGAAAGTATGTGTAGTGAAACGGTAGTGGATAAAGGGGTAGATGACAAGGTAAATTAGTAGTCTAGCAGTGGTCAAGTAGTGGTCAAGTGAGGAAATTCTAGGGGAAAGTAGTTTTAATGATATAGTGATGATTAAAGGGTGGTAAATTAGTGGTCAAGCAAGGAAAATTTTAGGGAAAAGTGGTTGTAATGATATGGTGATGATTAAAGGGTGGTAAATTAGTGGTCAAATAGTGGTCAAGCAATGGTCAAGTAGTGGTCAAGTGGTCGAGTAACCACTTAAATTGTAGAGGACGATGTCCTTAAGATTATGGTAGTGGTTAAAGTGATCGATTACGTGGTCAATCAGTGGTCAAGTCGTGGTCAAATAGTCGAGTGACCGCTTAAATTGTAGAGGAAAGTACGTGTAGTGAAATAGAGATGGATAAATTAAGTAGTGACGTTGTCAAGTAGTGATCAAGTAGCGGCAAGTACTGGTCAAATGGTCGAGTGACCAATTAAATTGTAAGGGAAAGTACGTGTAGTGAACCTGTGTTGGTTAAAGTGATCGATGACGTGCTCAAGTAGTGGCCAAGTAGTGGTAAATGGTCGAGTGACTACTTAAATTGTCGGTGAAAGTAGGTATAGTGACATGGTGATGATCAAGAGTTGGTCAAGTGGTGCTCAAATAGTGGTCAAGTAGTGGTCAGGTAGTCGAATGACCACTTAAATTATAGGGTATGGTACGTGTAGTGAAACGGTGATGGGAAAATAAGTAAGGACATAGTCAAATAGTGGTCAAGTACTGGTGAAGTAGTGATCAAGTGGTCGAATGATCACTTAAATTGTAGGGTATGGTATGTGTAGTGACATGATGATGGTTAAAGTGATCGATGACATGATCAAGACGTTATGCCGACTGCTAAGTTCAGAAAGTAATGTCCTTAATATCGGCAATTTCCCTAACAGGAGCGCCTCGAGCACTGATTTTGTATTGATCAATAGCACCTAGTGGTACAGTCAACACACATGGACAATAGTTACATCCGGTCAAAGATGGCGTCGCACCCTATCACGCATGGGTAATTGCTACAACCAAACTACGTCTCATTCACTAAAACTGGTCAAATATGGTGTCACATCCGGTCACAGGGGTAATGGGACATCTGAGACACGTGGTTAAGAGGGAAACTATAGAAAAAGGGTGTCCTATCGGTTGTCGAGTCAGGGAACCTAACGTATGATGATCACTGTGTATAGGAGTGAATACACTGCATCATCAACACTGCATCATCAACACTGCATGCGAAGGGTAAAATGGTCACCCCCTTCTCTCTCTCTTTTCTATAACCGTGTAGTCCTAGTGTTATCCGGTTACACCAAAGGACACCCGAGCATCAACACAACAAACTGCCCCGATTCAACCTTAGGCAATGCACGTAACATGACAGGTCACATGTCCGCCGTCATAACCAGCGACGTTATCACGTATCAAATTAGACATCCACACTTTCATTTCCTTTCTATGTGGCCATAGTGTCTTTACATCTTTCTCCAGAAAGCCATTTCCAGGACCAATATATGTTTTTTCAGTGTACCTGCTCAGTGCCACACTTCACAACCAGACTAAAAGTACACCTTCTATGTACCAATTCAACCGTCAAATAAGAAAATATGTTAAACAAAATATTAAAATTATTGGTCAAATACAGAAATATCTCGTCCAAACTTATAAAAAGTAGGAACATATGTTAACCAAATGGAAAATATCTTAGCCAAATAGGAAAATTTGTTAGCCAAATAGAAGAAATATTGACCACGTAACGATATATCTTGTCCACACTTATGAAAAGTAGGGAAATTTGTTAGTCAAATGAGAAAAAAGATTGACCAAGTAACGAAATTCCCCAACCAAACTTATGAAAAGTACGAAACTTTGTTAAGCAAGTATGAAAAGGTATCGTCCAAACAGAGAAATATATCACCTAAACTTATAAAAAGTAGGAACATATGTTAACCAAAGGGAAAATATCTTGGGCAAATAGGAAAATTTGTTAGCCAAATGGGGAAAATATTGTCCAAGTAACGAAATATCCCCCAACAAACTTAGGAAAAGTACGAAACTTTGTTAAGCAAGTATGAAAAGGTATCGTCCAAACAGAGAAATATATCACCTAAACTTATAAAAAGTAGGAACATATGTTAACCAAAGGGAAAATATCTTGGGCAAATAGGAAAATTTGTTAGCCAAATGGGGAAAATATTGTCCAAGTAACGAAATATCCCCCAACAAACTTAGGAAAAGTACGAAACTTTGTTAAGCAAGTATGAAAAGGTATCGACCAAGTAAAGAAATATATCACCCAAACTTATAAAAAGTAGGAACATATGTTAACCACAGAGAAAATACCTTGGCCAAATAGGAAAATTTGTTAGCCAAATGAGAAAAAAGATTGACCAAGTAACGAAATACCCCCCAACAAACTTATGAAAAGTACGAAACTTTGTTAAGCAAGTATGAAAAGGTATCGTCCAAACAGAGAAATATATTACCTAAACTTATAAAAAGTAAGAACATATGTTAACCAAATGGAAAATATCTTGGCCAAATGGGAAAATTTGTTAGCCAAATGGGGAAAATATTGTCCAAGTAACGAAATATCCCCCAACAAACTTAGGAAAAGTACGAAACTTTGTTAAGCAAGTATGAAAAGGTATCGACCAAACAGAGAAATATATCACCCAAACTTATAAAAAGTAGGAACATATGTTAACCAAATGGAAAATATCTTGGCCATATAATAAAATTTGTTAGCCAAATAGAAAAAAATATTGACCACGTAACGATATATCTTGTCCACACTTATGAAAAGTAGGAAAATTTGTTAGCCAAATGGGGAAAATATTGTCCAAGTAACGAAATATCCCCCAACAAACTTAGGAAAAGTACGAAACTTTGTTAAGCAAGTATGAAACGGTATCGACCAAACAGAGAAATATATCACTCAAACTTATAAAAAGTAGGAAAATATGTTAACCAATTGGAAAATATCTTGGCCAAATAATAAAATTTGTTAGCCAAATAGAAGAAAATATTGACCACGTAACGATATATCTTGTCCACACTTATGAAAAGTAGGGAAATTTGTTAGTCAAATGGGGAAAATATTGACCACGTAACGAAATACCCCCCGGCCCCCCCCCCCCAAAAAAAAACTTAGGGAAAGTACGAAACTTTGTTAAGCAAGTATGAAAAGGTATCGGCCGAACAGAGAAATATATCACCCAAAGCTTATAAAAAGTAGGAACATATGTTAACCAAATGGAAAATATCTTGGCCAAATAGGAAAATTTGTTAGCCAAATAGAAAAAATATTGACCACGTAACGATATATCTTGTCCACACTTATGAAAAGTAGGGAAATTTGTTAGTCAAATGGGGAAAATATTGACCACGTAACGAAATACCCCCCAACAAACTTAGGAAAAGTACGAAACTTTGTTAAGCAAGTATGAAAAGGTATCGGCCAAACAGAGAAATATAACACCCAAACTTATGAAAAGTAGGAAACTTTGTTAGCCATTGTGAAAAAACCTAGGTCAAGTAAGAAAATTCTGATAGCCAAATGTGAAAAGTGTCAGCCAAATACAGAAATTGCTCAACCAAACTTATAAAACGTAGGAAAATTTTTATTCAAACGGGAAAGCTATTGAACAACTAGGAAAATGTAATAGTCAAAGAAGAATAATATTGAACAAGTAATGAAATATATCATTCAAACTTATGAAAAGTAGGAAGCCTTGATAACCAAATGTGAAAAATATCACTCAAAGAGAGAAATAGCTCGCCCCAACGTATAAAAAGTAGGAAAATTGTCGACCAAAGGGGAAAAAGTTAGACCAAATACAGAAATATCTCGACCAAACTTATAAAAATCTAGGAAAAAATAGTACCCAACACAACTAAAAGGCTGACTAAAGTTATAAATCCAAACTTATAAAAATAACCGAATAGGAAAACATATTGACCAAGTACAGACATATATCAATCAAACTTATAAACTTGTCGTCCAAAGTGATAAAAAACAAAGAAAGGCTGTCAGCCAGTCTAAGAAATAGGTATGGAAAAGTAAGTCGACCAAGACTACAGAAGTTATATTTTTATTTCCTTTTTTTTCTTTTTTTTTCCTGAGTCATATGGCTCAGTTTCTTTCCGCAGCTCGGAAAGCGTCGCACATAGCGCGAACTCCGTACCTCCAACTATGACCCTCGGGAGTCTCCGAAAAAATGCACTCGTGAAATGAAGGACGCGGCCCGAAATCGAACATACAACCTTCGGAGCCCGAGTCGGACGGCTTGATCACTTCACCATTGAGAATCCCGAGAGGGGTGCAATGTGTAACGTTAGTAAAGACAGAGAATTTACACAGGCATGTGGTAAATAATTTGTAAATTGACAGGAAAGTAGAAGGAATATATTTCTTACCTTATTTTTCATTTCCTTCTTGTTTCTTCAGCTGCTGGTTAATAATGTGTACACACGTATTCGTGTTAGCTTTTTATATTGAGTTCGTGAAAGCTTCAAAATAGCTGTGCGTTAATGTACTTATGGAGTGACCAGAAATGATACCGCAATTTAGTCATCATGTTTCCAGTTTTAAGGTGTGGTATAATAAAAACGTCCCTACCCTTTCCTATTTATGGACTCCCTTAATAATACACAAACCCTTACAATTACTGTTTAAGTAACTTACTTAATGTAGGAGAAAATAAAACAGCGATTGACGGACCGTGGCAGCTTAATTAATTTGGCCTTATTTTGGCCTACATACCTGGCCAACAGTCGTCGACTGATTGTAAAACAAAGGCCAGTGTAGCCATTTTGGTCAGTACGACGACAAAGAACAGACATGTAAAAGTTTTCCCTTCGGGGAGAAGGCATGTTGCCTTTTAAAACCATGATTCTCTTCAAGCTATTGGTATGTTATCTACATGATTAAGATATATTTATGTATTACCTAGACCAGTATGTTTAATTAAGAATTAGTTACAATTCTCTTAAACCAGGCTGGATGATGTTTACTAAGGAAACACAGGTGGGCGCCACGCTGTAATTTTTCCTATGTCTTACAATTTCAAATCCATATGTTAATATCTTGTATAGGCATTATGAACTTATATCTCACTAGTAGTGCTATAATCTATGAATATTATGTGTACTGTAAAGTATCAACTCTCATGTCTGAAACACATTCTAGAGATTTTCTCAATGTAGGAGCAGACCCCTGATTCATGCTTCATAGTAAAGAACTAGTGTCTGTCAATTTCATATTCCTATGTTAAAACTTCTAGGCACTGTGAACAATATCTCACTATTTATGCTTAGAAATCTGCAAATAATCTATGTACTATAGAAAGGTGTTTTATCCATGCGGGGACATACAAATGATTACGCATATTCCTGACTCTTACTTAGTCAGGGGATAAAATATTTTGCCACATTATAATCTGTAACTTAGAAATATAGTGCTAAATTTTAGTACCATTCTTTTGTTAACAGATTAGTAACCACTCCATATGAGGGTGAACATATAATCATTTCATAAAATAGTGTTAGGGACAGGCCATGTTTGAATATAAATTCATGAACAATTAAACGCGTGATGTAAATGTATGTTCGGATAGGATTCACTCCGCATCGCCTCACCGTAGTAGAAACAGAAGCGAAGATTGATGTGAATAAATTGCTTGCAATATTCAGAAGACTGGACCATGCGGCATAAGTTATTCTTATAAATACCCTCCGAATAATAGCAGTCATTGGCAAAACATATCACAGCGATTACTATCCTCATGTGCTGTACGCAGTGGGGGAAAACAATGGATGTTTTAGTTCATGAAGATAATTCAAAAACCTAGGCTCCCTGCATCATCATTATGATTATTATGTATGATTATCATGTACTTAATATCAGAGAAATGTACATGTATGTTTTTTTTTGGTATGAGAATTTTCTCTGTTCTGATTGTTACTTTTTACTGTGGGAATATACATTTTAATGTTGCACCTTGGGACATGAGGATGTTGATAGAAGAATTCATGTGTATGTCAGTACTTAAAAAGCCAATGGTGAATAGTCTTGACCTAGTGATGATTATAGTGCCGAAATGAAGACGCGGCATTAGAAACCACAGGGATTCTGTATAGGCTATTCTCTTCAAGTAATGAGAGAGACAATATCAACATGTTGGATGGACAGAATGACTTCACCCATCCATTAGTCCCAGTAACAACAGAACAAAATATAAGTGAGAAAATACCTTACTCACAATGAAGAGTCAGAATGGCTCTACTCAGCAATGAGGGACAGTGGAACATGGACACCCACTCCTTTCCCCTTCTCCCCTTGTTGTTTTGTATTTGTGTTTGTAATTGTGTTGTAAACCTTTTACCATAACACAGTAGGTTAATGCTAGTGTTGTATTCTTTGTCATCCCTTTTCTATAGAAGAGAAGCAGGTGGTGGTTGAATTTGGTGGGACTATATCACTAACACTGGATCCTGGGTAAACAGCCATAAAGTGAATGTCCAAACCATAGTCTGGATCTAGCAATACCTCAATGTTTACTGCGGCGCTCAATAGCTCCATAGGGAGCAACAGAAAAGTTGAAGATAACTGATTGGGTGAGTGATTAAGTCCTATTTTAGGAGGAAGATCCAGGATGGACTTCAAGATCTAATAATCTACAAAGATGAAGATCAACAGAGTAACTGACCACAGTGTATCGTCTGCTTTACGTCTGAGAAGTATCACCTATAAGCCTTATCACTCAGCAAAATCAGTGAAACTATGGGACAATCCTACAAGTTACTAAAACTAGCAACAGTGAAAGCCCTTCAACTGTTGGTTGGATTACCAAGTTAATATCCACAATGGATAAGTCTTCGAAAGAATGTCTCACAGCTGCAACAGTCAAACATGGAATTCAGCTATTCAACACTAAGTTCTGGCTCAATCAAATGGGGAGAAGACACTGAACCACATAAGCCAATACAACCAAGGTACAAACTGAATATCATCTGAAACATAACTACGAAACCAGATTACCTCAAGGTTCCAAACCCTGAACACCATCAGATAAAAGACCATATGAAAGCAACTAAATGTCTCTACATCAGCAACAAGAGGAATCATCCAATTGTTTGCAAACCTGTTACTGTGCTGGATTCATTCATCTGTGCATATATGTAGGTATAGATCAATTGTGGCCCTAGTCACAGATACTACCATGAGATGCCTCTCAGTCATATAAAGTTCTACACTGGACTAGATAACAACGACTAACTCTTTGCTGGTCCAATGTCAACCTAAATGCCATGGGTTATAGACTCGCGACTTGGTGGGTGTAAAATCTTTGTTGAACTACTTGGGATTCTGATATTAAAAGCAGAGAAGCTGAATGGACGTCTACTTGGCACCATGTATGGTGAGATGGTAAAGTACCTTCTGCAGAGCTTAAGTGGAAATTCCGGAAAGTTAGACCAACCTGAGGCCCCAAATTTCAAAAAAAGACACCGAGCCTACTGCAACAGAGTACTCGAATATTCTAGCCCGCAGAGGGATTTGTGATTGTGTGTAATTTCTAGTTTGGATTATAAAGTATGATTTGCACCAGCCAATTACCAGTGACTAAATAGTAAGAACATAACTGAGTGCATTAATTCGGTACCCAGATAATGGGGAAAAGGATCTAATCGACAGCAAAGGTGGACCCATAACCGCACACCAGGAGATAGACTCGATTAATTAATTTAATTAGTACAAAATGCTGTTTATATGTTGGTTTTTGTTTTCTGAAGGTAACAGGTCAGTAGTTTTTTTTCCAATGGTATATAGATGGTATAGTATTTTGACACCAACTCATTATTTTTAACAATGAGAGAATGGTAAAAGGTGTCAGAAACATGTTATGTTGGGTTCTATTTAATATCTTTATTTGCCTTAATTATGAGGGAAAATGAAAGTAGACCCAATTTGTGGTTGTTATGTTGTTTGTAATAACCTGGTTTTTTTCTGGGGTCACTGGGTACTATGTTGTAATACTGCATATCATTCCCATGCCTGTCTGAAAATGCATAGTGTTTATTACACCTATATATATATATATGTAACTGCAGATCTTGAGTTAATACTTGAACTGTTTGTCCAAAAGTGTTGTGTACATCAAGTAAATGTGGTGTCCAACAAGTGGTTGTTTATATGTTGTGAGCAATCAATATCCTTCTAGCATCTATAGTTAATTTAAGGGTGATGAAGTGGGAAGGGAAACCTACACACAGATGCCATTGTTTCAAGGATGGAACTCTTTCCTCCTGGGATTTGTGGTAAATATCCCGGATCACCCTGCATTCTTACCAGTGACAGAGAATCAATAAAACCCCCTAGACATTTTAACGAACCATTCTCAGGAATTAAAATCCACATCCCACATGTGTGGTCCCGCCCGGTACGGACTTCACCTAGTAGTGGAGTAGTCCGTGAATTTAAAACTCATGGTAAACATCACAATTGGTGTATTATTGTGAGTATATGAATTCAGGGAAAACCTCTCGCAGGTAAACCAAGTCACTTCAGAATGTTATAGTGTTAGTAACAGACCTAATCACTCATTAGTATGAGCTGAGTCAAGTGTTATATGAACCCATAATGGCTCAGATAAATATAGGTTTTTTTTTGGTACAAAACTGTTCACAGGTAATATCTTGATTCTGGCAGATGCATCAGGTAGTTAGTTGTTGGGTATGAGATTTTTTTTTAAAAACTCATATTTTATATCTTATTGATGGGAAACTAAGTCCAGTAATGAACCTCCAGTAGTAAGGTCTCTGGGATGGTAAACTCACATAAGATAAGTAATTCAGTGAATGTTTAGAATTCATAGTCATTCCCATTTGATGTTTGAGGTATGGTTCTGCTACTCTGATATTCTCTTTAAATGGTTTAAGAGTGGTGTAGTCATGAACACACTACTATATTATGTATCCATAAGGTTTATGTTTCTAATTATGAATCATGTGTTAATTAACTATTTTGTCATTGATTATCATTGTATTTTCATGCTTGATCTGCTTGTATAATTCATGTAATATTGAAAAGTTACCAAGGCAGCAGAGAGTGATAGACAATTTTATAGATAATTAGGACAGATAAGTTAAAAATCCAATAAAATTTTTTTAAGGGAAAAATTTAATCAACAAATGATTCAGTAGTACACTAAATAATACCTGAGAGATGAATTAAACCAGGGGAAAATAGCAGTAACTAAAGTAAATGAACTAATGGTAAGGCCAAAACCACCACTTGCAAAAATGTAGACATAGTTAATGGAAGGGAAGGAATATTGTAAGAATTTGCAGTATTTAGGGGCACCCTAATTTAATCCTTTTTTTCATATGACATAACATGTTCTACAACACCGGTAGTAAAGTAAAGTGAATAAATGATGGATACTTAGGAAGAAAAGCCATACCGACACTTATTCTACTCCACCGGTGATATGAGTAGTTATTAATAACAAACTCAGATGGCCCATATGTTAATGAGGGTCAAAACCAAAATATTCACCTGGTGATGTAAGTGAAACTGATCAACTCACTTACTGACCCAACAGAATATAAGGTATTTCTTTAAATTATCCACCCCGATTCCATTATTAATGGTAGCGGAAACAGACCATATAGGCATGTAGGAGGTATAATTAAAGAATTAACTAATAAATTGGAATTTCCAGTTTAATTCTCATTAAGTGAAATGTTCACAATGAGAAATCCTCATCAAAAAGAGGAATGAAACAGCTTTTAGTTAGCGATTAGCTTACGTAAAGTTATTTCAATAATTGCCTAACTAACATTAATATTCTCATAAGGGAAGAATTAAGAAGGGCAAAAATAAGTGGTACAATAGAGGCGCGCGACTCAATTGTATTTTCTTTAAAACTAACCGAGTAACTAAATTCTAGATAATGCTCGAAGCCTACTAATAGGTAGATTAATCAGAAATCAGTCGCAAGACGAAACAGATTTCTACATCTCAGTTCTGACTAGGATTATATGCCAGCATTAAATATGTGAAAGCAGATCCAGACTAACAGAGATTAGCTTAAATAACTGATACGAATCAGTAAAAGCAACAATTAAATAAACAACTCTTGAAATAGATGCTGTTTATAAATAGGACGAACTCCTTGACGTGAAGACAGGGGAAACGCCTAAAACTTATACAGTGAACCCATGCTAGGAAAATGGAATATAGCTGTGTAAAAACCAAGCAAATTGGAGCAGATAGCTGAAGAATTGCTTGATATTTACTAGAGTAGGAATTTCAATCAGGAATCCAGCTAGTAAATTATATAACAGTTCAAAGATAGACCTTAGTCAATCTAAATAAATCCAGAGTTTCCACGTATTAAACGGATGAAAACAAAACTGGAGAGAAACATTAAGAGTACCTTACCTGTTATCCTGAGGACACAACTCAGGAGACGCCAGTATGAGAGGGATATACAGATGTAACAGTAATTTTACTAAGACTAGTAATCCACATCCATAACTGGAAAGTGAACCAGCAAATTGATTGTCTGGAAGACTATCACAGGAATCACAAAAAGGGGCTTTTAACTTCTCACTGAACTGATTATATATAGTAGGAGACAATACGTCTGAACCTACATAACAATGTATGTTGCTAAGTTGAAAATAGTCTAAAAACCTGGAGGGAGGCAGACGACGATCAATGTACGCCAAGCGACGCAAAATTGCTCGTAATTCAACACCAAAGCAACAAATACAGAGTGAAACTCAAACACATCAGTTAGAATTACTAATAAGGATTCTAGCGTAAAATAGATCTAGGTTAGAAGGAAAAGCAGAGAGTAAGCTAAGAATTACTTCATTTCTGATAGATTCATGTTCCCCGTAATATTCGGTTCAGAGCGGAAATCTAGAAAAGTTGGACCTTGTTTACATGTTAGACGAGATTCTCCGGGAAAACCCACAAGAGAAAGGGACACCACTCTAATCAGTAGTTATCAAAACTGATCGGAAAATCCCATAACTCGACTAAATACCCAAACACATGATGTGTTGGATGAAAATGTATACAACAGGAACCATATTTAGCTTCCTTTAAATATCAGATCTATAGTTAAAACAAACGTCTAACTTACAGGGAGACGGGCGAGTTTAATATGCTATCAGTAGACGCAGAATTAACCGTCGGTTTTAACATAATCTCAAGATTGATAATCTAATGAGAGAGAAATCAAGCTTAATGATGATATCTCAATTGTTTCAAAAAGTCGGTTTGATGCAGACAAACTAGTACTTGAAAGTAACAAATTATCAGATAACCACTCATATTTCAAACAATAGCTGACAACAGTGGAGAGGGTGCTACACTTTTTCACTAAAAGGGAAGTAAGCCATTAAGGTTATGCCAGTTGTCGTGACTATAAGAAAATGGACGTGGCCCTGATAGATTATCTAACATAGGGAAGTAATGTAGGAAATTACAAAGGGATGGATACTAGGTGAGTCAATGTAAAGACGGAAATTGTAGAGTACTATTTGACCATTTATTTTCTGAAAGAAATAAATGGCTTAAATTGGGGAGGCGTGTGGTATAATAAAAACGTCCCTACCCTTTCCTATTTATGGACTCCCTTAATAATACACAAACCCTTACAATTACTGTTTAAGTAACTTACTTAATGTAGGAGAAAATAAAACAGCGATTGACGGACCGTGGCAGCTTAATTAATTTGGCCTTATTTTGGCCTACATACCTGGCCAACAGTCGTCGACTGATTGTAAAACAAAGGCCAGTGTAGCCATTTTGGTCAGTACGACGACAAAGAACAGACATGTAAAAGTTTTCCCTTCGGGGAGAAGGCATGTTGCCTTTTAAAACCATGATTCTCTTCAAGCTATTGGTATGTTATCTACATGATTAAGATATATTTATGTATTACCTAGACCAGTATGTTTAATTAAGAATTAGTTACAATTCTCTTAAACCAGGCTGGATGATGTTTACTAAGGAAACACAGGTGGGCGCCACGCTGTAATTTTTCCTATGTCTTACAATTTCAAATCCATATGTTAATATCTTGTATAGGCATTATGAACTTATATCTCACTAGTAGTGCTATAATCTATGAATATTATGTGTACTGTAAAGTATCAACTCTCATGTCTGAAACACATTCTAGAGATTTTCTCAATGTAGGAGCAGACCCCTGATTCATGCTTCATAGTAAAGAACTAGTGTCTGTCAATTTCATATTCCTATGTTAAAACTTCTAGGCACTGTGAACAATATCTCACTATTTATGCTTAGAAATCTGCAAATAATCTATGTACTATAGAAAGGTGTTTTATCCATGCGGGGACATACAAATGATTACGCATATTCCTGACTCGTACTTAGTCAGGGGATAAAATATTTTGCCACATTATAATCTGTAACTTGGAAATATAGTGCTAAATTTTAGTACCATTCTTTTGTTAACAGATTAGTAACCACTCCATATGAGGGTGAACATATAATCATTTCATAAAATAGTGTTAGGGACAGGCCATGTTTGAATATAAATTCATGAACAATTAAACGCGTGATGTAAATGTATGTTCGGATAGGATTCACTCCGCATCGCCTCACCGTAGTAGAAACAGAAGCGAAGATTGATGTGAATAAATTGCTTGCAATATTCAGAAGACTGGACCATGCGGCATAAGTTATTCTTATAAATACCCTCCGAATAATAGCAGTCATTGGCAAAACATATCACAGCGATTACTATCCTCATGTGCTGTACGCAAGTGGGGGAAAACAATGGATGTTTTAGTTCATGAAGATAATTCAAAAACCTAGGCTCCCTGCATCATCATTATGATTATTATGTATGATTATCATGTACTTAATATCAGAGAAATGTACAGGTATGTTTTTTTTTGGTATGAGAATTTTCTCTGTTCTGATTGTTACTTTTTACTGTGGGAATATACATTTTAATGTTGCACCTTGGGACATGAGGATGTTGATAGAAGAATTCATGTGTATGTCAGTACTTAAAAAGCCAATGGTGAATAGTCTTGACCTAGTGATGATTATAGTGCCGAAATGAAGACGCGGCATTAGAAACCACAGGGATTCTGTATAGGCTATTCTCTTCAAGTAATGAGAGAGACAATATCAACATGTTGGATGGACAGAATGACTTCACCCATCCAATAGTCCCAGTAACAACAGAACAAAATATAAGTGAGAAAATACCTTACTCACTATGAAGAGTCAGAATGGCTCTACTCAGCAATGAGGGACAGTGGAACATGGACACCCACTCCTTTCCCCTTCTCCCCTTGGTGTTTTGTATTTGTGTTTGTAATTGTGTTGTAAACCTTTTACCATAACACAGTAGGTTAATGCTAGTGTTGTATTCTTTGTCATCCCTTTTCTATAGAAGAGAAGCAGGTGGTGGTTGAATTTGGTGGGACTATATCACTAACACTGGATCCTGGGTAAACAGCCATAAAGTGAATGTCCAAAACCATAGTCTGGATCTAGCAATACCTCAATGTTTACTGCGGCGCTCAATAGCTCCATAGCGAGCAACAGAAAAGTTGAAGATAACTGATTGGGTGAGTGATTAAGTCCTATTTTAGGAGGAAGATCCAGGATGGACTTCAAGATCTAATAATCTACAAAGATGAAGATCAACAGAGTAACTGACCACAGTGTATCGTCTGCTTTACGTCTGAGAAGTATCACCTATAAGCCTTATCACTCAGCAAAATCAGTGAAACTATGGGACAATCCTACAAGTTACTAAAACTAGCAACAGTGAAAGCCCTTCAACTGTTGGTTGGATTACCAAGTTAATATCCACAATGGATAAGTCTTCGGAAGAATGTCTCACAGCTGCAACAGTCAAACATGGAATTCAGCTATTCAACACTAAGTTCTGGCTCAATCAAATGGGGAGAAGACACTGAACCACATAAGCCAATACAACCAAGGTACAAACTGAATATCATCTGAAACATAACTACGAAACCAGATTACCTCAAGGTTCCAAACCCTGAACACCATCAGATAAAAGACCATATGAAAGCAACTAAATGTCTCTACATCAGCAACAAGAGGAATCATCCAATTGTTTGCAAACCTGTTACTGTGCTGGATTCATTCATCTGTGCATATATGTAGGTATAGATCAATTGTGGCCCTAGTCACAGATACTACCATGAGATGCCTCTCAGTCATATAAAGTTCTACACTGGACTAGATAACAACGACTAACTCTTTGCTGGTCCAATGTCAACCTAAATGCCATGGGTTATAGACTCGCGACTTGGTGGGTGTAAAATCTTTGTTGAACTACTTGGGATTCTGATATTAAAAGCAGAGAAGCTGAATGGACGTCTACTTGGCACCATGTATGGTGAGATGGTAAAGTACCTTCTGCAGAGCTTAAGTGGAAATTCCGGAAAGTTAGACCAACCTGAGGCCCCAAATTTCAAAAAAAAGACACCGAGCCTACTGCAACAGAGTACTCGAATATTCTAGCCCGCAGAGGGATTTGTGATTGTGTGTAATTTCTATTTTGGATTATAAAGTATGATTTGCACCAGCCAATTACCAGTGACTAAATAGTAAGAACATAACTGAGTGCATTAATTCGGTACCCAGATAATGGGGAAAAGGATCTAATCGACAGCAAAGGTGGACCCATAACCGCACACCAGGAGATAGACTCGATTAATTAATTTAATTAGTACAAAATGCTGTTTATATGTTGGTTTTTGTTTTCTGAAGGTAACAGGTCAGTAGTTTTTTTCCAATGGTATATAGATGGTATAGTATTTTGACACCAACTCATTATTTTTAACAATGAGAGAATGGTAAAAGGTGTCAGAAACATGTTATGTTGGGTTCTATTTAATATCTTTATTTGCCTTAATTATGAGGGAAAATGAAAGTAGACCCAATTTGTGGTTGTTGTGTTGTTTGTAATAACATTGTTGTTGGTTTTCTGGGGTCACTGGGTACTATGTTGTAATACTGCATATCATTCCCATGCCTGTCTGAAAATGCATAGTGTTTATTACACCTATATATATATATATGTAACTGCAGATCTTGAGTTAATACTTGAACTGTTTGTCCAAAAGTGTTGTGTACATCAAGTAAATGTGGTGTCCAACAAGTGGTTGTTTATATGTTGTGAGCAATCAATATCCTTCTAGCATCTATAGTTAATTTAAGGGTGATGAAGTGGGAAGGGAAACCTACACACAGATGCCATTGTTTCAAGGATGGAACTCTTTCCTCCTGGGATTTGTGGTAAATATCCCTGATCACCCTGCATTCTTACCAGTGACAGAGAATCAATAAAACCCCCTAGACATTTTAACGAACCATTCTCAGGAATTAAAATCCACATCCCACATAAGGATCTGTTCAGCTGTCTGTGTAGTTTGTTCACACGTACACATGGGTGACAGACCCGCTTTGAGTCTTCGTGAAAGATTATCTACTCTGCTGTTTACCGTTCAGAGACGGAACATGATTACCTGTTTTGCACTATGAAAATAGTTGTCAGTGTCTCTGTAGTGGGCTTTCTTCTTAACGACCAAGATGTTGGTCCTCTTTTCATTGAAGTTTATAGATTGATTCGTATGCACGTGTGTTGTCCCCTAATTTGACAACGTGTTTGCTCTCACGTTTCTTGTTATGCCACAATATGTCAGTTTCCACCGCAATATTACTCTTCTGTTGGTATTCAATTCGTTTAGTGTGTGTGTCTGTGTGTGTGTGTTTTTTTTTCTTCAATACAGTTGTTTGTCACCGGTGAGGGCTTGCGGAATTGAAAATTCATCACTGTGGAATACAAACAGTTGCCATTGACATTATGCTGATGCTGTAATATTTAGGGCCTGCAATTCTTCTGAAAATTTATAGCAAAATATCCCAGTTGGTGTGCACGTGGATTAAGGTCTGCGATCTGCTCTGACCTTAATCTGTGTTGGACGATTCCAGTAGGTTGATGACTGCTCTCGGTTGCATAAAATTCAATCCATCCTTTCTCCAATAATCCTCTTCCTCTTTCAATACATGGTCCTCACATTTTTCCAGTAACTTTTATCAATATTTAATTGCGCGGACTGGATTAGTATCCTGACGTCAGACAATTTGAATATAGTATTGTCAGCTGCCACCTGTCCTTTAATTTTAGCCCACACATATAGGGTTAAAATGAGAATGGTACGGCGGAAGTCTCAAGCACCCATGACGATGCTCTTCTATCAACTTGTCGATTTGATATTTCTTGCTTTTTGGCGTCTGTTTTACAATGGACAACAATTCTAGCTATACATACGTTTCTGGAAATGGTATGTTTTCCATTCGGAGTCATATCTTTATTATTCCCTTTGTGCTCGATGCTGCACGTATTTTGTCTTCTTGGGCAACAACATTGATATCATGCATTGTCCATAATTGGACACGACGGTCTATCTAGGGATGGAAGCACAGTATTCTCGAGCCAATCTCTAAATACATTACCATTCATCTTATTATGATAATCCCTATTGTCTGTATGCTTTTATACGAACACGAGCCCAGCATTCTGTTGTAAGCCATTATGCATATTACCAGCATGGGCCATGACCAAAATTTGTCCTATACTACTGGGCACATATCGCTTTATCTGTCCATCCACTGATTGCCATTCCTTATCACTTGTGAGGTGCGCATTGATCCACATTTCATCCAAACACACTATGCCATAATTTTCTTTGCGCATTTCCCTTATGTCACGTAGGTATCTGCTTCTCATGGCTCCTAAATGCGGTTGCTCGCAAAGATTATTTCTACCGCCCTTGTACTTTCAAATAGTGAAGATAATGTCCTTATAATTTTCCACAAAGTTGTTTTGGATAGCTCTATGTTATTGTTCTTTCTGAACCAAACCCTAAGTTTTCTTACAGTCACTGTTTCTTTGGCATCCAGCATTTTTATAATGCTGGATAATCCTGGATATAAAATCCAAAATGTTTATAATTTTAGGAGTCTCCGTGGCGAAGTGGTGAAGCCGTTTGTCTCGGGCTCCGAAGGTCGTGGGTTCGATTCCGGGCCGCATCCTTCGGTTCACGAGTTAAATTTTTCGGAGACTTCTGTGGGTCGTCGCTAGAGCTGCGGAGTTCGTGCTTTGTTCGATGCTTTCCGCGCTGCGGAAAGAGACCGGGCCATGTGGGATAGAACCCGGTGCAATGAAGTCGACCCTGTCGTATATCAAGCGACTTTTTAAAGCATTTTTATAATAGCTCGCCTTATGACATCTTTGTCAAAGCTGTCGACGAAATGACCGTTTACTCAAACCCAATGCAAGCATTGTTCTTTTTTCGGAAGTTGTAATAGTATAAAACAGTTTCTTGCGATCAGCTCCTTGACAAAAATATGTGTACAACTTCACAGCTATTCTTTGAAGTGTATAATTTCGCATTCAATCCCATTGTAAAATATTCACACATTTCAATGTTAGCGGTAAGTGGTAAGATTTAAAAAAAAACAAAAAACATATTAATTAGGTTTCATGAAATAACCCACATTTTGAGACACCTCTGAATGAACAGTCCAAGTTTAAACAACGCGGGTAGTTTGCATAATGCCACTCCTGTGAAAAAACGAACAATATTCAACACTGAGCGCTGATTGTCTGGCTACGCTATAATACATTTAAAATTATGAATTTCATCTCAGACCCGTAAATTATATACCGCATATAAACAAACTTTGAAATCTGCTGTAAAATCTCCAGAACAAAAATTTTTTTTTGTTGGGTGGACATAATGATAAGGTTATATACTAAATCTCATAATTTTCCCTCAGATGGTTACTGAGATATGGATGTTTATATTGGGGCCAAAAAAAAAAAAAAAAAACGTACTATAAGATTGATGCACCTTGGTTCCTTTTCCCGTCGTCTGACCACATGAAGGTGCCTTTTTTCTGGATGCAACCCAGTGATCGTTGACTTGTCATTTCTCCTCTCCCGCTATGAAGATCTAAGCCGTTTATTTCAACCCGACATGCGAGCTCGGTTAATGCGAATGGCCATGTTTTGTCAAAGAAGTCAAGTGTTCAAACTGCTTGTCATGATAGGGTACGAGTCCTGTCTTAGTCCGCGGTAGAGCAGTGGCTAGACGCTGGTTTGTTGGCACGGTTTTCATGGGTAGGTTCGAGTCCACATTGGAGCAGATGTATAAACGTGGCACGGGCTGCCAGGTCGATCCAGCCTCAAATCTTTACCAGGAATTGTTTTAAGAAGTGCAGGCGGCCGGCGTGGCACTGACCAACCACATCAGCCACAGAGAGCTGTATAAGCTACACAAATATTGGTCCAGCACATTATGGCGAATGCGTCTTATCTATGTAACATGCTCCTTTAATTTAAAAGAAATACTGTGTTAGTGCATTCTCCTGTATTTCACCTGTTTGTGTGTTATAACAGCGTTGTTTGATTTAGAGTTGTTAATTTATGAAATTATTAATTTTCACCGTAGAATAGCATTCTATTATTGTGACATTTTGTTAAAAGATCCTCATTCTGTCATCATCTTCCCCGTTGTTCATTCTCTGTTTTTTTTTGTTTACACTTATAATTTTGACAGTTAGCAGAGGCTACCGCCTGGTGACATATTGATCCACACATCAGAGGCTGATACCTATTGATATGTTGATTCACACATCAGAGGCTTATACTTGGTGACATGTTGATCTACACATCAGAGGCTGATACCTGGTGACATGCTGATCCACACATCAGAGGCTGCCGCCTGGAGACATGTTGATCCACACATCAGAGGCTGCCGCCTGGAGACATGTTGATCCACACATCATAGGCCGATATCTGGTGACATGCTGATCCACACATCAGAGGCTGCCGCCTGGTGACATGCTGATCCACACATCAGAGGCCGATATCTGGTGACATGCTGATCCACACATCAAAGGCTGCCGCCTGGTGACATGCTGATCCACACATCAGAGGCCGATATCTGGTGACATGCTGATCCACACCTCAGAGACTGCCGCCTGGAGACATGTTGATCCACACATCAAAGGCTGCCGCCTGGTGACATGCTGATCCACACATCAGAGGCCGATATCTGGTGACATGCTGATCCACACCTCAGAGACTGCCGCCTGGAAACATGTTGATCCACACATCAGAGGCTGCCGCCTGGTGACATGCTGATCCACACATCAGAGGCTGCCGCCTGGTGACATGCTGATCCACACATCAGAGGCCGATATCTGGTGACATGCTGATCCACACATCAGAGGCCGATATCTGGTGACATGCTGATCCACACATCAGAGGCTGCCGCCTGGTGACATGCTGATCCACACATCAGAGGCCGATATCTGGTGACATGCTGATCCACACATCAGAGGCTGCCGCCTGGAGACATGTTGATCCACACATCAGAGGCTGCCGCCTGGTGACATGCTGATCCACACATCAGAGGCTGCCGCCTGGTGACATGCTGTCCACACATCAGAGGCCGATATCTGGTTACATGCTGATCCACACATCAGAGGCCGATATCTGGTGACATGCTGATCCACACATCAGAGGCTGCCGCCTGGTGACATGCTGATCCACACATCAGAGGCTGCCGCCTGGTGACATGATGATCCACACATCAGAGGCTGCCGCCTGGTGACATGATGATCCACACATCAGAGGCTGCCGCCTGGTGACATGATGATCCACACATCAGAGGCTGCCGCCTGGTGACATGCTTATCCACACATCAGAGGCTGCCGCCTGGTGACATGTTGATCCACACATCAGCTAAGTAGAGAGATGGGAGACAAGGAATTCGAGCAACCCCGATGGATCGCTCTGCCTCCTTCTCGAGCTACTGCCCCATTCTGTTTACCCACCAGCCCGAAGTCGTCACCAACGTTCTTCATATCATTGGCAAGTAATTGACAATAGCTGACTGATATCTACATATATAGAAAAGTAGAGAAGCCAGTATACAAGACACGCTATACAGGAGGAGAGGAGTGAATACTGGAGACAAACAAAACAAGAGGAGAGAAGTGACTATAAGAGACAAACTAAACAAGATGAGACAAGTAAATATAAGAGACAAATCAAATAAGAGGAGAGAAGTGAATATAAGAGACAAATCAAACAAGAGGAGAGAAGAGAATATAAGAAACACACTGAACAAGAGGAGAGACGTGAATATAAGAGGCACATTAAACAAAGAGAGAAAAAATATAATAGGCACCAAACAAGAGGAGAGAAATAAATATAAAAGACACATTTGACCAGAGAAAGAAGTGACTATAAGAGAAACACTAAACAAGAGGAGAGAAGTGAATATAAGAGACAGATCAACCAGAGGGGATATGTGAATATAAGAGGAAGACTAAACAAGCGGAGATACGTGAATATAAGAGACCCATCAAACAAGAGGAGAGAAGTGAATAAAAGAGATACATCAAACAAGCGGATAGAAGTGAATGTAAGAGACAAATCAAACAAGAGAAGAGAAGTGAATATAAGAGACAAATCAAACAAGAAGAGAGAAGTGAATATAAGAGACACATCAAACAAGGGGATAGAAGTGAATATAAGAGACAAATCAAACAAGATGAGAGAAGTGAATATAAGAAACACTCTAAACAAGAGGAGAGAAGTGAATATAAAAGACAAATAAAAAAGAGGAGAGAAGTGAATATAAGAGACAAACACAAAATAGAAGAAAAGTGAATATAAGAGAAACACTAAACAAGCGGAGATAAGTGAATATAAGAGACCAGTCAACAAGAGGAGAGAAGTGAAATTAAGAGACAAATCAAACAAGAGGAGAGAAGTGAATATTAGAGAAACACTAAACAAGAAGAGAGCAGTGAATTTAAGAGATAAATAAAACAAGAGGATATAAGTGATTATAAGAGATTGCCGACATTAGTTTCATAGGTACACTAAACAATGAAGAGAAGTGGATAGCAGATTCAATTAAACAAGGGAAAACATTAGGGAATAAGAAATAATAGATGTCAGAAGGCTGTTTCGAAAGAATTCATGTAAGAATGCACACTCGGGAATGAAATGACATTCAGAAGACACATCACAAGCAAGGAAAATACGTGAATATGAGAAGACGCCAGACAACAGAACATTGACAGATACAGAGATAATTGCATTTGATTCTGCCATGCCCAGACTCGTCTGGGAGGTACAAGCGAACATCCCACGGACTAGAACCAACATGCCTTGTCTGCGCAGATATCCACTTGATTGCTCGCCTGTATAACAGGAAGGATATTACGCACTCAAGTCGGCCATATGCTAAATCACCATCATTCTCATATTGTCATCCCTGATGTGATAATCTTCATATCCACTGCCCACTGCGCCCTGCAGCGCCATGTCTGTGATCAAACGGTCCGCGAGGTCCATCCTGTTGCTGGGATGGGACCGTTTTATTGGTGGCAGCCATCGGATGCACTCAGTCACGCGTTCTGTGTATGTCTGTGTCACACCGCGAGTAAGTCTGCTTATCTGCATTTGTTGGTATTATGTGTTGTTTGTGTCTATGGTGTTGAATATCTTTACATAATAGTCTTCGTCTGTTTATGTGCATTTGTTGTTCTTGTGTGTCTGAGTGACTTCTACATATGTTTGTTTGTCTCTGTGTGTTCCTGGGCTGTTTGTATGTATTTGTGTCTTGTGTATCTGTAACTCTGTCGAGTTTATATTTGTGTCTTGTGTACCTGTGTAACTCTGTCGAGTATATGTGTGTCTATGTGTGTGACAGTGTGTTTATTTATACTTCTTTGTGTGATTTGTATATCTGTAGAATTCTATCATTTGTATGTTAGTCTCTATGTGTGTTCTAATGTGTCCGTTTATGTCTATTTAAATGTCTTGTTTATCTGAGTTACTATATCGTGTATATGTTTGTTCTATGTGTGTGTATGTGTGGTATGTAGGATGGGGTGTGTGTCAATGACGGTCTTTCTTATTTGTGTGTCTGCTATAGGCGTCTGTATGTAACTATTCTGACTCTTGAAACGGCAAGGTATTGTATCTGTGATTTCTGACTTAAACATGGATTCCTTATAATAGAACATAGTTGGTTATGTTGAAACATCCCGACATCTCCACGGAACTTGTCTCTGTCTACATTTGTGGAGTACCTCTTTCTTTGTGCACACGTCACTCTCTTGCCCTTGTACTTGTACATGTTAATATTTGATGATTCTATCATCACTTTCTTCCTATTGGATTTCTTTGGGTCCTGCTGCAATTAATGCTTCTATAAATATTTGTTTGTTTATGTGTGCATATATGTGTCTGTGTGTCTGTGAATGTGTTGATGAATGTTTCGCTACGTCTGTACTAATGTGGCATCTGTTGGCATCAAGAACGATAGCAGCTTGAACAGTCTATGTGGACAAGGAACAAATTTGAAGACAATCTAAACGCGACTGCTTGGTGAAGACGTAATAACAAATAAATAACATATTTAAGAATGCAAGAGTTTTTATTTCCGTGTGGTTTAAGCAAGGACGGGAGAACCAGGGCTTGAATACGACGTGTTTATCAGTGTGTTTCCGGAACGATAACCACCCTGATTGATTTATTAAAGACACGACAACATACTATTGTGGGAAAAAAAACATGAATGCTGTGTTTGCCGAAGCAAACGTCGCAAGATGTAGATCCTAAGCGCCCTGCAAACGCGCTGGTTATAAACAGCATCTACATCGTATATTTGTTCCATAGACACGCTGGTTGTAAACAGCCTCTACACCGTACATTTCCTCCACTGACAAGCTGGTTGTAAACATTATTTACACCGTACAATTCCTCCACAGACACGCTGGTTGTAAACATTATTTACACTGTACAATTCCTCCACTGACACGCTGGTTGTAAACATCATTCACACCGTACATTTCTTCCACACACACGCTGGTTGTAAACATCATCCACACCGTTCATTTGCCGGGGGAGACGGAGACGGTCTGTGCACCATTTAAAAAATTCGTTCCTAGGGGCAAGAGCTGTCCCATGAAGTTGGCCGGCCTTTTGGCTAAGATCAACCTGTAGGCATCTGCATTTTTATCTAGCTTTGGCCACCACCAGGGTCTATGGAATTCTTTTTTTTTTTTTAATAAGGGCTCCCGGTTCCCCCAGGGGCCAGAACCACCCCTTTGGGTTCCCTCGTCCCTGTGTGTCACATCGATGATCACCTCTTATGGTGGCCCTGGCAAGATCAAGTGCAAATATTAGGATTTGATTTTAGCCTAATTTGCATGGAGTACTTTGATATTGATTCTTAAAACCTGTCAGATATGATGAAACACATGTGCATTATTGCAGATACATAACTGCGTATATACTGGAATAACACATAAATACAGTGTCTTACTTCCCTTTATTCAGCCGGCTCCATTCAACAGTCACAGTACAGTGCTTTGCTGGCTGTCTCTAGAAAATATGGCTCTCCTGTGCAATGTCTCAATTCATACAGGGTGTCAGAAGCCATGACACGAAGCTGTTTAGTCTCTATTCTAGCCACTATCGTATAATTCTTGTTCTTTTAATCTCACATGCTATTGCTGTGCATTTCAGTTTCTATTCTATTCTCACGAAATCGCAGAGTGATTGGCTATTTATTTCTAATCTCCGGCCCGAATTTTATGTAAAGGACTTTTAAACAAGCCCTGACCTTATTTGGTGCTAGCTTCAAATTATTGTACACCCATCGGCACTCGATGCATTCCGTGGTTACAATCATAACTTTCGCATTTACTTCCCTGTAAATTTCATGGGGGCCACTTTTAGACTGGGCCGACTTAGGAACCAACTTCCATGTTGAAACATATGCGTCAATGGGAATTCATACAGACAATTAGCCATTGCGCTGCGTAGCTTCAAATGTTGACTTGACGTTAATTACAATAGCTGCGTTATCCATCTTTTTCAACATACTTCTGTAAAACCACATATCTATTGTTTCAATATATTTCCTAGACTTTCAACAAAGCAGAGGAAACTGTTATGGGGCAAACAGTGTGTATTCTCATTCAGCGTCGTTTCTTGCTTACATAATGTCGGAGTTAATGTTTAGTTCAGACTCAACTAATTATTCATTTGATGGTTCAGACTATGCCTTGTCATCGTGCATCAGACTATATCTATAGACAACACTATATGCACATCCAGCTTTGCCACACGTCCAATTTTGCCACACCCGCAACTGTACCGCACATCCAACTTTGCCTGACATCCAACTTTGCCACACATCCAGCTTTGCCGCACACCCAGCTTTGCCACATATACAGTTTTGCCACACATCCAACTTTAGTCCTGTGGGGAAAAATAGTGTGGAGGATGCAGCAACGGTCAGGTAGAGCAGATCCATCCATCCATCATGCGCCATGCCGATAAGCGTGGGCGGCCATGTTTTGCCATCTTAATCGATCATCAGAGTCGTGGATCAGCTCCGTGTTTCTGTCTTGACCATGCAGATAACTGGAGGAAATGGCCACACGTCAAACTAGGGCTGGCAAAAGATGTTTCAAACTTAATGTTAATATCAGCTGACTGGTTCTCTTTGTCGCATTTTATGTAGGGAACTCTCAAAAACACCATCATGTACACGATTTGCCCTCTTTGAATTGCTAGTAAATCACAATTCTCAATTCTGTGAGTTGCTGGCATATCCCACGGCTAAACTCTTTAACTTGACAGGGCATCTCACTGCATAATTCTTTTTATTTATGGAAGTCTAAATGCTCAGTTTTTTGAATTGATGGGTCTTCTGCCGCTCAATTCTTTGAATTGATGTATCTCTAACTGCTCGGTTCTATGAATTGATGGATCTCCTACTGCTCAATTATTTGAATTGATGAGTGTCCCATTGTTCAATATTTTGAATTGATGGGTGTCACACTGCTCAATTCTTTGAATTGATGGGTCTCATTCTGCTCAATTCTATTAATTGATGGGTCTCATTCTGCTCAATTCTTTGAATTGATGGGTCTCATTGTGCTCAATTCTTTGAATTGATGGGTCTCATTCTGCTCGATTCTTTCAATTGATGGGTCTCATTCTGCTCAATTCTTTCAATTGATGGATCTCCTATTGCTCAATTATTTGAATTGATGAGTGTCCCATTGTTCAATATTTTGAATTGATGGGTGTCACACTGCTCAATTCTTTGAATTGATGGGTCTCATTCTGCTCAATTGTTTGAATTGATGGGTCTCATTCTGCTCAATTCTTTGAATTGATGGGTCTCATTCTGCTCAATTCTTTGAATTGATGGGTCTCATTCTGCTCAATTCTTTGAATTGATGGGTCTCATTCTGCTCAATTCATTCAATTGATGGGCCTCCCACTGCTCAATCCTGTGAGTTGCTGGCGCTTCTCACTGCTCAATCCTGTGAGTTGCTGGCGCTTCTCACTGCTCAATCCTGTGAGTTGCTGGCGCTTCTCACTGCTCAATCCTATGAGTTGCTGGCGCTTCTCACTGCTCAATCCTGTGAGTTGCTGGCGCTTCTCACTGCTCAATCCTGTGAGTTGCTGGCGCTTCTCACTGCTCAATCCTGTGAGTTGCTGGCGCTTCTCACTGCTCAATCCTGTGAGTTGCTGGCGCTTCTCACTGCTCAATCCTGTGAGTTGCTGGGGCCTCCCACGCTCACGTTTATTTGAGTTGAAGGTACCTCACAGATCTCAATCCTTATAGTTGCTCGTGCCTCCTATTGCTCAATTCTTTGAGTTGTTCGTGCCTCCCTGCCACATATGTTGTTGTTGTTGTGTCTTTCGAGTTCTTGGGGCTTGCCACTATTCAGATGTGTGCACGTTATTGGGCTCATTGAGTTTCTTGTATAATTTTTTTGTTATATCCCTTACGGGACGTTGCAGTCAACACCAGCAATTTTTAGCTGCTGTTGATATACTAGGCAAGATTACGCTCAGTAGTTTGCCATTGCTTTCTGAGCGACCGGCTCACATACCCCCGTAAGTTACCAACGCAGCGCAATCCTCTTGTGTATCCCGCAGGTTGTTAGTTTGTACGTTATCATACTCACGTTACTATCTCAGGGGTTAAGATGACCGCAGAAAACACGTGTTTAAAGAGGCACACAATTTCCCTGCGCAACCCAGAATGTCAAATTATGATAACTATGAATATATCAATACAGTTGCTCTCCGTAACGTTATTACGTACTTCAACTCTGAATATCAAACGCTTGTTTTAGCCGATGACTGCAACAGATTCCGTGGTCACAAACTGGTTGTTTCGCTGTGAATCTTGTGAAAACCTGCATATTAACTCTGGAGTCCGTGCACTGGCGTTCGGGTCGCCTGAAGCCCGACAAGGGTTTGCATCTGTGAGAGTGAGGCTCGTGTAGAGATTTTTCCCGACCTATTAACACAGTACTTTATACATGGGGCTGTGTTGTAGAGCTCGCACTCCACTCCCCAAGCTAAAAAAAACAAAAAAAACAAGCCGGGTAAACGCGACCTGATGGAACTAAAAAACACACTATCCCGGTGGGCTTGATCAGATGGAAGGTTACATATACGGAGAGAGACATTAGGTGACAACCAGGTTATGATTCAGTCCAGGCACATCCGGGCAGGCTGGGGGTGGGCCTGGGATGGTCATGATGCCTCTCTGATTGAAGGAATTTCATCGTCAACAACCTTGAAACTAATGCCTGTAAGATAACTCAGTCCTCACCGGGATTGTGCGTGCTGCTGTACAATGTTATTGGGGAGCCGCGGAAGCGCAGCGGCTGCCATGTGTTCGAATCTCCTTCCAAGTTGGCGGTGTTTCATTGACCCTGGCTTCCAGATTGCCTCGGTCTAAAATGGGTATCGGGACATTTCCTGGGAAGTAAAAGTAACCGGAATGATACTGAAGACATCGCCCATCAAATGCCGAGTGTATTTAACAGATTGGACCAGCAGCATACACCCAATACGCCAAGTATCGTGACAGGGGCGTACATTACTTTTGGTTACTATCTGACGGGGTTGACAACAGCTGTAAACTGTACATTTTCATAGCGTCACAATTTTAGTAAAATAGAACGTGATTTAGAATATGTTTACGTCTATCAGTGGTGTAGAGTAAAGAGAGAGGGATAGTATCTCACGGTGAGTCGCAGCCATATCTCAAGTGATAGACCAGGATCCTGTTTGGTTCCTATCTCTTTACCTAGCTCATGTATGGCTCCACGAATACCGCTTGTGTACGGCGGTGGCCACAGGATTGGACATTTCAATGGTTAGCCTCTTGTCCTCAAATGAAGTTCTCTCCAGTTCAAACTGAACTTGAATTTATAATTCCTACTTTCTCATTATTTCTCGTGTGAATCTCTTGGCCAAGCTTCTTTTTGTTATTTGTTTTTTTTTAAAACAATAATTGTATTTGTACTTCTAGATCCATTAAATCAAATATAAATACTTTTTGTTCCATTCTCTTTTTATTTCGTTCCCAAGTTGTCTTATGTGGTTTGTCTTCGGTGCACTGATTGTAATGAGAATACATTTCCTGTGCGAAACTTCTCAAGTCAGGTGCTATCAGTCCCAGAGTCTGTCATGTCTTCAGATATATCTATCTATCACCGGAAATTTATAAGCTATACATAGTAATTTGACGCGTACATAACTATTGTTTCCAATAATCAATTACACAAATAAAATTAAGAAGTATATCCATTAGGCAAACTACCAACAATACTACCACGCTGGCTTGTCCACAAAAGAAGACTCTCTACTAGTTGCCTTCGAAGTTCACAACCTTAGTCACTTTTCACCTGTCTTTCTGAAATAATAATAACAACAAGTGAATATCTTACGTGTATACTTTCTTTCCAAAAAAAAAAAAAAAATTATATATATTTATAGCTACAGTCAATTTACTGAAATGTTACACTCTATTAATATATATATATATATATATATATATATATATATATATATATATATATATATATATATATATATATATATATATATATATATATATATATACGTAAAACTTTTATAGTCTACTGAGTAGATCATCTAAATTATTTTGGGTTCCAGAAATTGCAAGTTCAGTTTTGCACAGCTTTAACGTAAGACCAAACATCCGTATGCGACAAAAAATCTGTCTAGGAATGTACGCATGATGTACTGTTTCAGTTTTATGGATATCGATGTCGCCGATGTATGATGCTATGTTTGTGATGTTCCTAAGTAGTAAATGTAGAATGATGAAGAAGAGTTCTGAAGATCAAAAAGAAGGTATAAGAATTCCTATAAACATAAAGGCGTTACAGACGCGGTCATGTGTACAAAATCCTCCGCTATCTGTATCTGGTATCTGATATTAGTTATTTGTTCTTGTCAGATATGATTTATAAAATTATATAAGTTTCGCCATGCTCGCTATTACTAAGTCTATTTGAGCATAGGCTTTAGATGAAGATAATCGCTCATACAAAAAAAAAAAAATGATTGTTAATATGAACAAGACAATGATATGAATACGTTATACGACACTTATAACAATACTCATGATAACGATACAAACACCACATCGCTACATGTTTTATTTAAGGCTAGTAAGATTCATTCTGAGATGACCAAGAATTTTCTTCCTAAAAGATATTTAGCCAATTTCTGACCAGAATTCACCAATGATAGAGTAATTTCATAGCGCTTGTGTGATTCATATACCTTTCTTCCAGAGTACAAGACAAGATGTAATAATTTCCTATACCCTTGTGGAAGAATGTATACGACAGACAGTAAACAGGTACCATCCACCACAACACAACTATTTAATCTGAGAATAATCTGAGAACTGACTATCGAATGTGATTCCTGCAAAGGGATTTCAGATTCGCTATGCCGTGCCGTCAGGCGGACTGTTCGAATACGCTGTACAGTATCCTCATATATACAAATAATATGGCTCAGTTTTCGGCGCAAACCATATTGCAACATCTTATTCAAACTCACTGTAGCTCTAGCTATACATTTTATTACTTTGTTTGATATGACAGATAGCATACTACCTACTAAGAAAACCAACCAGAAGAAAGTATCGACCAAACCAAATGAAGTATCTGTTTTCCTAAACATATTCTTCGGTTCACAAGAAGGAACTGTCACTGATATAATATATGCCTGTGGTTGTCTATCTACCTGCGTGATGCCGTGTTGCAGCGTTATTGCTGCGGCTTGAACTGTATTAATAGGTTCTACCACAATTGGATGTGATATGTGTGTGTTCGAAACCAGAACATCATGAGGTAATTGATTCTCTTTTTGTATTTGTGTACTATCAACGGTGTTTGCTACCATATGCTTCCTTTCCCATTCTGTTATGTCCTCAAGCGAAACATCACATAATTCAGGGATGTTTCCAATAAAGACATCCACAAATGGGTCAGGCAGCACAGCCACCTTTATTTTCCCAGAAAAATATGGGCAGTTTATATCAGCCCAGGCAACTGGAAACTTTTCTCTTCTACCTCCAAAAGCTCTACAGGTCACATGTTCTTCAGTATAGTCGGTTTCATTAATCAGCTTTTTATGTATCCCAACTATACTCGACCTGGAATCACGGACCAAATTGCAGTTCTGTCCATTCACCATGGCCTGATGTACAACTAATGATCCATTGTTAATATGGAATGCATTTGTCTCCTGCACGGAAACCTGGTGACCACACGACAAGTTGCCCTCTTTATGAAAGATCCGGCAGGTACTACAAGTCGGGTCAACGGGAGAATATTCTACCTTTACCGTATTTGCATGATTAGTGTCATCTGAGTCACTGTCACTACCGGATGTTAGCGTCCCTATGTTTGCTTCTTTATACAGTTGTCTTAGCGGACAAGCTGAAAATATATGCCCAAAACTTTTACATTTAAAGCATTGTGTTTGTCTTTGATAGGTATTAAATCTGTCTCTATTTCTAAGTGCTAATTTCTTTATGTAACTGTCAAACTGCGGATGTTTGTCGCACATCTGATTTGAGCCGTGGGTGAAACCACAGTATTTACAAGTTGTCCACACACCATTTTTCTCGTGTTTAACATAAGGTTGATACTTTGGTTGTTGTTGTTTTTCGCTCCTTTGATATTGTCCACCAGACTGTTGTTGTGTTTTATAACCCTGCATCCTTGCTTTATAAGGGAATCTGTCACATGCATTTGTCTCTACCAATGGGGAGAAACTATTATTAAATATGTCTTTGTGGGCGTCGAAGAAAGACTCTCCTTTCTCATCCATCTGCTGTATACTCGAACATTTCTGTTACAATAAGAAAGGTAGACATAGACGGAGGAACCGCCGAGATCAGTTTGTCTCTAACAATCAAGTCACGTAGCTTCTTGTAGTCATCATTAACATTAGCTGATCGAACCTATTTATCGAATGTCAATTGAGTTAAAGAGGAGAAGTCAAGGAACGTCTGTCCTGCTTTAGGAATAAGATTTTTGAATGATGCACGAAGGCCAAATTCGTCCAAACAGAAATGAGATAGCAGTCTCTTTCGAATGTATGAGTAATCACTACGTAACTCATCTGGGATTAGTTCTACAACCTGTAAAGGTTCACCACTTAAGTGCCTATGTAGCAAAACTGCCCATTCGGTTTCTGCAACTCCATAGTGTCTCATGATTAGCTCAAAATTAGTTAGCCATGCAGAGACTAATCAGAGTTGGAATAGGTCTTGACCACCCCATTATATTTCTTAATGGCATCTGTGGAATGTGCCTCCACTTTGTTTTTAGCGATCTGTTCATCCTTGTCCTTCTCGTACTGTTTCATTTTAAAGTTATTCTCCAACTTCTTTTTCCTTCAGAAGCTTTCTCTGTATTCAACTTCTCAAGATTAAAAGCCATCTCTTTTCCCCTTAATTGTGCCTCTCTATCTAGTTTTTCCTTCTCTGCAGCAATTTGTAATGCCATCCTTTCCTTATCAGCGACCAATTGAGCTGCAATTCTGTCATTCTCCGCAGCCAATCTTTCTTTATCTGCCGCAATTTGAGCTGCAATTCTATCATTTTCCATAGCCATCTTTTCCCTCTCAAATAATCTTTGTTTCTCCTGTTCATCTAGTCGATCCTTTTCCAACTGTCTTACAGCCGCTCTTTCATCCCTTATGTGAGCCTGAAAATTCGCAAATTGTTTCTCAGACCACGTTATCAGATCCTGTGCTGTCAGACCTGCCTCTTTCCCAATTGCAACAAAATCCTGCAACGATGTCATGTTGTTATGTTTTCACAATATTCAACAATAAACACAAGAGATAAATGAAGAACCTAGTTTACCACAAAAGAGACAGAGCCTATAAGTATCACACTCGACAGATAAAGTATAATAAAGTAAAAAGAAATACTTGATAAATTCTAATTAGATAAATTAATAATGAAAAATAACAAATAATTTTATACTAGACAAGACCAATAACTCAGCAGTTAAAGTATAGACAGAGTTAAAGTTCTTTAGATTCAAGAATTTAGCAAAGAAATCCTATTATTATGTAAATAAATCAATAATGCACCTCGAATAAGAATTCACAGCACAAAGTAGCACAAAATTGTGTATCGCGCCTATGATGTCATCAAAGTTGCGATAATACAGACAAAATAAATGCGTGTAAAATTACAGTATTTTGACCATAACTAATTAATTGAAAAACCACACACAAATATAATACTCAGCTCAAGAATCAGCAAACATTTTCCGATAGTTTGATCGTAGACCAATCCAATCGATTTGATACATGATTATGTTCGTAATAATGGTGTATAAATAATCTTCAATAGTTGTCCAATCCAATCGATTTGACAAATAATTCTGCTCGATGTTACTCAGCGAATACCAATCTGATGAGTTAATGTGTAGAACGGTTCTTTACAAGTGCATTCCTGAAATCCATCCAGTTTCCGTTGTGTTTAAAATGTTGAACTGTCGTAGGTTAAACAAACCTTTCCTAGATATTTGAAATTATGAGAATAACACTCTAGGCATGATGCCTGTGATCAGCCTTAGAAGGAGCCTGACTGATGTGAGTGTTATTTGCTACCGAATGTAGCTATCAGGTTGAGCAATATCTTGTAATGCTCTGTCGATATGCACCAGGATAACCACTGTGCGTTGATACAATTTCAGCGAGGCGTTGATTATCTCGCAAACCTGAACAGCACTAAAACCAAAATTCAATTTCAGTGGAACGTATGTCCCTGTGACGAAATGTTGTTGATTTACACGACAAAATCATCCAGAGAAGGTGACATATTGAAGATCCGACAATCACTGACTTTGCAAATCTTGATATAAATCAGTTATCAATAATCTTCCGTATCAAGTGTGTCTCCTATGTATTGGCATCTATTTTGATCCAAAATGGTAATTGATAGTTTTTTCAAATATAGTATACTTAGACTTTCACTCTCGCTCCTAGAATGAGTATAATACCATGCGAGCAAATGGTCTCTATCTGGGCCAACAATCAGAGCGATAATGTTAATATGCGGTCTCAGATAATCGAGGTTAGCACAGATGTCCTCTCCAGCATCAAGAAGACGGTCTTCAACTGACACTGACAGTGCGGTTAATCATTGACACTATACACGACAATTGAACAGACGAGGATGCGCCACTTGATCACCAGCAATTGATCGACATGATCCTCACATATACAGATAAGTTGCGTGTTCGTGAATGTGTTTCTTTATTAGGCTGAAAATATGAGCGCCCCAATGTCATTCACAGATTTGCAACCGCCATCTCCAACAGTTTTTATTCAGTCGAACAAGGTAAAATCCACTGATTGTGTCTCTGTACGGTATCTGTACAATCAATTATTGTCCTTGACTCACTGACCACTCCTTTGGTTCATATTTCATCGGACGATGTACCCATGTCAAGAGGTAACGTTAGTCTCTCTCTCTAAGATATGAGTTCATGCACTATAATGCCGCAACGTTCACCTCAAGATCTATCTTGGCTCTAGCGTAAAATGACTCTCTGCGAACATGAGTGACATGCGCCGACATTACTACACAGCATATATAACAGCCTCACTATGCATTCCAAGAACCACTCAACAAATGTGAGGTAGAGCGAACTGTAGTATAATTACATACAGGTGACATCAGCTAACAGATATGAGTGGGTATGCGCATCCAGTCTTGAGTCTTTCGCGCATCACAAGCACTCCCGTCCTTCCTTCACTAATCGTGTCCCCATCCCAATGTTAATGTTAGGAATCAAGATGGCTGTCTGCTATCATTAATACATACATGATCATCGCCTACCTTACTTGTACCCTACTGGTAACCAATGTCGATCAGCCAACATCTATGGCCCGATCATGATTCGGCCAGCACGCCTCAACATTGCGACTCCAACGAATGTCAGCGATCGGGGCGTCAGTAAGGCCCGGACTATCTCCATTGAATGGCAATACACAACCCGAGCTACTCCCTGTAGATACCGAAGACTGGCAGAAGCATAACGGCTGGAATTCGGTGACTGGCGGTAGAACACATCCTCTGGCTTCGCAAGCTGGATCGCAACTCCCGCTTGAGCCGTTACGGCGTTAGGTGACGTATTTTCATGACGTCTGAATTGCGTTCAATATTGGTGTCACTATGTTCAATATTTGTGACACTCTGTATCTTCTTCTTTGATGCGATAACTCATAAATTGAATGTTGCATCACTGTCATTTGCCATATGACAAGGCGTATCCGGATTCGTATGGGAGTGGGTGTAATAAAAGAAGTAGCTTATAATCGACAGAGTCGGCTGCATTGCACCGGGTTGTTATCCCATATGGCTCAGTTTCTTTCCACAGTGCGGAAAGCGCCGCACAAAGCGCGAACTCCGTACCTCCAACGACGACCCTCGGGAGTCTCCGAAAAAATGCATTCGTAAAATGAAGGACGCGGCCCGGAATCGAACATACAACCTTCGGAGCCCGAGTCAGACGGCTTGACCACTTCGCCACGGAGACTCCTAAAATTATAAAAATTTTGGATTTTATATCCAGGATTATCCAGCATTATAAAAATGCTGGATGCCAAAGAAACAGTGACTGTAAGAAAACTTAGGGCTTGGTTCAGAAAGAACAATAACATAGAGCTATCCAAAACAACTTTGTGGAAAATTATAAGGACATTATCTTCACTATAAGATTAAAAAAACAACAACATATTAATCAGGTTTCATGAAATAACCCACATTTTGAGACACCTCTGAATGAACAGTCCTAGTTTAAACAACGCGGGTAGTTGGCATAAGGCCAATCCCGTGAAAAAACGAACAATATTCAACACTGAGCGCTGATTGTCTGGCTACGCTATAATACATTTAGAATTATGAATTTCATCTCAGACCCGTAAATTATATACCGCATATAAACAAACGTTGAAATCTGCTGTAAAATCTCCAGAACAAAAAATCTTTTTGTTGGGTGGACATAATGATAAGGTTATATACTAAATCTCATAATTTTCCCTCAGTTGGTTACTGAGATATGGATGGTTATATTGGGGTATATAAAAAAAAAAAAAGTACTATAAGATTGATGCACCTTGGTTCCTTTTCCCGTCGTCTGACCACATGAAGGTGCCTTTTTTCTGGATGCAACCCAGTGATCGTTGACTTGTCATTTCTCCTCTCCCGCTATGAAGACCTAAGCCGTTTATTTCAACCCGACATGCGAGCTCGGTTAATGCGAATGGCCATGTTTTGTCAAAGAAGTCAAGTGTTCAAACTGCTTGTCATGATAGGGTACGAGTCCTGTCTTAGTCCGCGGTAGAGCAGTGGCTAGACGCTGGTTTGTTGGCACGGTGTACATGGGTAGGTTCGAATCCACATTGGAGCAGATGTATAAACGTGGCACGGGCTGCCAGGTCGATCCAGCCTCAAATCTTTACCAGGAATTGTTTTAAGAAGTGCAGGCGGCCGGCGTGGCACTGACCAACCACATCAGCCACAGAGAGCTATATTAGCTACACAAATATTGGTCCAGCACCTTATGGCGAATGCGTCTTATCTACGTAACATGCTTCTTTAATTTAAAACAAATACTGTGTTAGTGCATTCTCCTGTATTTCACCTGTTTATGTATGATTACAGCGTTGTTTGATTTAGAGTTGTTAATTTATGAAATTGTTCAGGAGTTAAATGGTTAACAAGACTTTTTAATATAGCATGGGAAGAAAGAAAAGTCCCAGATGATTGGCAACAGGCAATAATATTACCAATATGGAAAAAGAAAGGCAATATGAGAGAGTGCGAAACATACAGAGGTATATCACTCCTGAGCCATATAGGGAAAATGTATGCAAAACTATTGGAACAAAGAGCTAGACCAATAGTTGAACAACAGTTAAGCAAAGCACAATTCGGTTTTCGGAAAGGTAAAAGTTGCACTGATGCATTATTTACACTTAGAGACAAATTTGTTAAAAAAAACTATCGAATATAGTGACCATCAGAATATTGTGTTTGTAGATCATGAAAAGGCTTTCGATAGAGTAGACAGATACAAATTATGGACCATCCTTGAAGACCATGGGATACAAGGGCAACTGCTAGAAAACATCATAGTCATGTACCACTCGAGCCAAAGTGCAGTAAGAACACAAGAAGGTATATCAGATATGTTCAGGGTCAATACAGGAGTGAGGCAGGGGTGTGTGCTCTCTCCCCTGCTATTCAATATCTACATGGACAGAATTTCCAAAGAAGCAAGTCTCGACAGAACAGATTCAGAAAATTTAGAACTCTTTACTCCAGATGAAACAACTGACCCACAGGGAATAAATGAACTTCTATTTGCAGACGATCAGTGCCTGTTTCACAGCGATGAGGGCAGACTACAAAATCATATTACTAATCTGAGTTCAACCTGCAGCAGATACAATATGAGTATAAACACACCCAAATCCGAAGTAATGCAAGTTAGCATATCGCCAGGCCCACTAAGTATACAGATAAATAACACAACTCTGAGACAAGTTAAAGAATTCAAATACCTTGGAAGTATGATCACAGAAAATGGCAGATTGGACAGAGAAATTGAAATCAGATGTCAAAAAGCTAGTGCACTTACATATCAACTATCACCCTTACTGAATCATCCAAACATATCCATGTGCGCAAAACGACAGATAATAAACAACATATTCACACCAACCCTATGCTTCCAATCTAAAACCTGGACTTTATCCAAATTACACCTTCGCAGAATCAACACCTGCGAAATGAGATGCCTGAGGAGAGCTGCCAACTTAACAATCCGAGACCGATTGAGAAATGCTACTATCAGACAGACTGTGGGATCAACACCTTGTGCTACATTTATTGAAAGACAGAAGATCAAGTGGTCTGACCATGTCGTTAGAATGCAACATCAGCAACTACCATCACTGGCCTTACATCAAAGACCACAAGGACGTCCAAGAAGAAAATGGATTGACGACATCAGAGACATTGTACAACCACACGGAATGACACTATCCAGTGCCGCCCATCGGACGCTGGAACGCAAATTATTCCTCCACACGACGCTTGACGGCAGCTGTGGAAGATGATGATGATGATGAATTTATGAAATTGTTAATTTTCACCGTAGAATAAAAACAAAATGTTTTGCATATCCTTTACAGGACATCGCTGTCAACATCAGCATCTTTCAGCTGTTTGTTGATTTCTTGGCAAGATTACGCTCAGTAGTATGCCATTGCTTTCTGAGCGACCGGCTCCATACTCTCATAAGTCACTGGCGCGACTCGAACCGCTTCCAATTCTCGTGTGCTCACGTCAACCCCGAGAGTATTCGGGGTTACGGAGAAAGCTGCTAACCCCTCGACCAGGGAGACGGCACCCTAGAATAGCATTCTATTATTGTGACATTTTGTTAAAAGATCCCCAGTCTGTCATCATCTTCCCCGTTGTTAAATCTCTGTTTGTTTTTTTTCACACACATAATTTCGATAGTCAACAGAGGCTGCTGCCTGGTGACATGTATATCCACACATCAAAGACTGATACCTGGTGACATGTATATCCACACATCAGAGGCTGATACCTGGTGGCATGTTGATCCACACATCAGGGGCTGATATCTGGTGGCATGTTAATTCACACATCAAAGGCTGCCGCCTGGTGACATGTTGATCCACACATCAGAGGCTGATTCCTGGTGACATGTTGATTCACACATCAGAGGCTGATACCTGGTGACATGTTGATTCACACATCAGAGGCTGGTAGTTGGTGACATGTTGATTCACACATCAGAGGCTGGTACTTGGTGACATTTGATCCACACATCAGAGGCTGATACTTGATGACATGTCGATTCACACATCAGAGGCTGGTACTTGATGACATGTTGATTCACACATCAGAGGCTGGTAGTTGGTGACATGTTGATCCACACATCAGAGGCTGGTACTTGGTGACATGTTGATCCACACATCAGAGGCTGATACCTGGTGACATGTTGATCTACACATCAGAGGCTGGTACTTGGTAACATGCTGATCCACACATCAAAGGCTGGTACTTGGTAACATGTTGATCCACACATCAGAGGCTGGTACTTGGTGACATGTTGATCTACACATCAGAGGCTGCCGCCTGGTGACATGTTGATCCACACATCAGAGGCTGGTACTTGGTAACATGTTGATCCACACATCAAAGGCTGGTACTTGGTGACATGTTGATCCACACATCAGAGGCTGGTACTTGGTAACATGTTGATCCACACATCAAAGGCTGGTACTTGGTAACATGTTGATCCACACATCAAAGGCTGGTACTTGGTAACATGTTGATCCACACATCAGAGGCTGGTTCTTGGTAACATGTTGATCAACACATCAAAGGCTGGTACTTGGTAACATGTTGATCCACACATCAGAGGCTGGTACTTGGTAACATGTTGATCCACACATCAGAGGCTGCCGCCTGGTGACATGTTGATCCACACATCAGCTAAGTAGAGAGATGGGAGACAAGGAATTCGAGCAGCCCCGATGGATGTGCTCTGCCTCCTTTTCTAGCAACTGCCTCACTCTGTTTACCCGCCAGCCAGAAGTCGTCACCAACGTTCTTCATATCATTGGCAAGTACGTGACAATAGCTGACTGATATCTATCTATATATAGAGAGAACGAACGAACGAACGAACGAACGAACGAACAAACTTTATTTTCAAAGGGTTAAGAATTGGGCACGCAGGCCCGTCTAACATTCTGCCCTTCTATCACTCTCTTTCATACATTATTTCATTCACACATCATTCAAGGCTAACAGAGAACAGCAACAATATAAAAGATATGCATTATAAAGGCATGGGCAAAATGCGAACATCAAAACTACACGACTCAGTAATATTAGATAATGATCTGACACTTGTTATTAGCCATGTGGAATATACTGGCCTACCAAAAGGGGACTGGCTGTTATACTAGGGTTTTGTTATTATTATTATTATCTCTATTATTAAGGGGGAAGGTAATCCGTACTGAAATAGTGTTCGAATAATAATTTGCGATTATATGAATAGGGATTGGTGATGTCTTTAGGAGAGAAGTCAGTATACGAGACACGCTATACAGGAGGAGAGGAGTGAATATTAGAGACAAACAAAACAAGAGGAGAGAAGTGACTATAAGAGACAAACTAAACAAGAGGAGAGAAGTGACTATAAGAGACAAACTAAACAAGAGGAGACAAGTAAATATAAGAGACAAATCAAACAAGAGGAGAGAAGTGAATATACGAGATACACACTGAGCAAGAGGAGATAAGTGAATGTAAGAGACAAACTAAACAAGAAGAGTGAAGTGAATATAAGAGTCAATCTAAACAAAAGAAGAGGAGTAAATATAAGAGAAACACTAAACAAGAGGAGAAAAGTGAATATAAGAGACCAATCAAACAAAAGGAGAGAAGTGAATATAAGAGAAACATTAAACAAGCGGAGATAAGTGAATATAAGAGACAAATCAAACAAGAGGAGAGAAGTGAATATTAGAGAAACACTAAAAAAGAAGAGAGAAGTGAATTTAAGAGATAAATAAAACAAGAAGATATAAGTGAATATAAGAGATTGCCGACATTAGTTTCAGAGGTACACTAAACAATGAAGAGAAGTGGATGCAGATTAAATTAAACAAGGGAAAACTTTAGGGAATTAGAAATAATAGATGTCAGAAGGCTGTTTCGAAAGAATCCATGTAAGAATGCACACTCGGGAATGAAATGACATTCAGAAGACACATCTCAAGCAAGGAAAATACGTGAATATGAGAAGACGCCAGACAACAGAACATTGACAAATACAGAGATAATTGCATTTGATTCTGCCATGCCCAGACTCGTCTGGGAGGTACAAGCGAACATCCCACGCACTAGAACCAACATGCTTTGTTTGAGCAGATATCCACTTCATTGCTCGCCTGTATAACAGGAAGGATATTACGCACTCAAGTCGGCCATATGCTAAATCACCATCATTCTCATATTGTCATCCCTGATGTGATAATTTTCATATCCACTGCCCACTGCGCCCTGCAGCGCCATGTCAGTGATCAAACGGTCCGCGAGGTCCATCCTGTTGCTGGGATGGTGTCACGAGCGCCATGAGTTAACCAGCTAATAATACCGACGTTTGCGTGGCGTATATTTTCTAGGCCACAACAGTCGTACTAACAGAGTAAACACAGCTGCACAGGTTACATCGTGTCAGCCCATAAACACATTTGGTGGTGAGTGAGAAGGAATGGATACATCGAGTTGGCAGTTCATTAACAGTTAGAATCACATATGATTGTCGGCTTAGGATATGGAATGGTTCCGTTTGTCATCTATACTGCCGGACATCAGACGGAAATGGCTGCTGGGATTGTCACCACGGAACAGAAGATTGACAGTTTATCAACAGGTCGGAAGTGCCCGACTAGGGAGAAAACAGTGCATCTGTCAATTCTTGGTTTCCGGCACATCGAGAGGATTGACGGGGTTATTTGCAACTCTTTGTTGTAACTCGACAGAAACTCGCTGGCTTGTTTGAGAATCTAAACTATTACTGACAACTTTGACAGGACTAAAGCCAGGAAAATGGATTCTTGACAAGGGATGATCTGCCACTGTGCCACCTGTGTGGGGGCATAAAGGATAACGTCACGTGGCCAACTTTGGTAGTTTGCCATATAAACCCGAGTTGGGATCAACTAGGGGGGACTTGAAAAATGCTCTAGTCAGAGTGCCAGGGCACTGCAGTGCTTAGTGGAAATAATATCTACCGTGTGTTAATTAGTGACTTAATTTTGCACGTGCCTATAATGGCAGATGTAGATATGATTGATAGGACTGCAGTAGTGCCATTTAAGGTTCCCTACCAGATCCAAGGAAACTCTACAAGTTTTGGGAAAGAATTAAAAAAAACCATTCTGAAGAACACCAGTTCAAGAGTCAATAAAGTTGCATACAGAAACGTAACTTACGCTAGAAGGAAATTGATTCATCAAAGAGAGTGATGCATACTGATGCACCACACAGCATCAGACAGTAGTAACGAACCGAGAACCGGCTAAGAGTACCTAGTGTTAGTACAGTAACAATTAACATTAGTAATTAGCACTTATGGACTGAATGGTTCGATGTGCAACGAGGATGATCTGTCGACTAACTAACTAACTAACTAACTAACTGCGTACGCACTACAAAAGACTTGTGCAGTTTGTTAAGGAACGTTAGGAACGGACATTGTGTAGAGTGCAACCGGTCCATGATTAACTGTTAATACCACCGGTGTCTATTTCGGATGTTCATGAAATTGGATTACCAGAGGTCTACAGAGGCAAAGCAGTATCCGGCAAGATGGTTTCGGCAACGGGTGAGAAGTACATGTTCTGACGTAACGTGCTGTGGTCTATCTTTGCTGGGATCAGCTGACTGGGTTGCTGTCTGAGAGTCAGAGTCTACACCCTTTATAGAACACGTCACACATTTTCTTCACATACACGTCTCATATACGTTACACTTTTATTTTAATAAATTAATCTTTATTAATTTTTAGAAGCAAGAGTTGTTGAGTATGTTGCGTTGGGGAAGTATGAGAAGGGGGCATAGTACGACAGTGTGCGAGTGATAGGAAAAGGTGTCCATAGGCTGATGGAGTGTGTTGGACGGAAGCTGGTGGATTCTCCAGAATATTGAGAGGAAAAAAATATTATAATGTGGGTGTCGGATCTCCTCACTCCAGGGACGACACTTTAAAGGAGGACACGACAGATGGGACCGTTTTATTGGTGGCAGCCATCGGATGCACTCAGTCACGCGTTCTGTGTATGTCTGTGTCACACCGCGAGTAAGTCTGCTTATCTGCATTTGTTGGTATTATGTGTTGTCTGTGTCTATGGTGTTGAATATCTTTACATGATAGTCTTCGTCTGTTTATGTGCATTTGTTGGTCTTGTGTGTCTGAGTGACTTCTACATATGTTTGTTTGTCTCTGTGTGTTCCTGGGCTGTTTGTATGTATTTGTGTCTTGTGTATCTGTAACTCTGTCGAGTTTATATTTGTGTCTTGTGTACTTGTGTAACTCTGTCGAGTATATGTGTGTCTATGTGTGTGACAGTGTGTTTATTTATACTTCTTTGTGTGATTTGTATATCTGTAGAATTCTATCATTTGTATGTTAGTCTCTATGTGTGTTCTAATGTGTCCGTTTATGTCTATTTAAATGTCTTGTTTATCTGAGTTACTATATCGTGTATATGTTTGTTCTATGTGTGTGTATGTGTGGTATGTAGGATGGGGTGTGTGTCAATGACGGTCTTTCTTATTTGTGTGTCTGCTATAGGCGTCTGTATGTAACTATTCTGACTCTTGAAACGGCAAGGTATTGTATCTGTGATTTCTGACTTAAACATGGATTCCTTATAATAGAACATAGTTGGTTATGTTGAAACATCCCGACATCTCCACGGAACTTGTCTCTGTCTACATTTGTGGAGTACCTCTTTCTTTGTGCACACGTCACTCTCTTGCCCTTGTACTTGTACATGTTAATATTTGATTAGTCTATCATCACTTTCTTCCTATTGGATTTATTTGGGTCCTGCTGCAATTAATGCTTCTATAAATATTTGTTTGTTTATGTGTGCATATATGTGTCTGTGTGTCTGTGAATGTGTTGATGAATGTTTCGCTACGTCTGTACTAATGTGGCATCTGTTGGCATCAAGAACGATAGCAGCTTGAACAGTCTATGTGGACAAGGAACAAATTTGAAGACAATCTAAACGCGACTGCTTGGTGAAGACGTAATAACAAATAAATAACATATTTAAGAATGCAAGAGTTTTTATTTCCGTGTGGTTTAAGCAAGGACGGGAGAACCAGGGCTTGAATACGACGTGTTTATCAGTGTGTTTCCGGAACGATAACCACCCTGATTGATTTATTAAAGACACGACAACATACTATTGTGGGAAAAAAAAACATGAATGCTGTGTTTGCCGAAGCAAACGTCGCAAGATGTAGATCCTAAGCGCTCTGCAAACGCGCTGGTTATAAACAGCATCTACATCGTATATTTGTTCCATAGACACGCTGGTTGTAAACAGCCTCTACACCGTACATTTCCTCCACTGACAAGCTGGTTGTAAACATTATTTACACCGTACAATTCCTCCACAGACACGCTGGTTGTAAACATTATTTACACTGTACAATTCCTCCACTGACACGCTGGTTGTAAACATCATTCACACCGTACATTTCTTCCACACACACGCTGGTTGTAAACATCATCCACACCGTTCATTTGCCGGGGGAGACGGAGACGGTCTGTGCACCATTTAAAAAATTCGTTCCTAGGGGCAAGAGCTGTCCCATGAAGTTGGCCGGCCTTTTGGCTAAGATCAAACTGTAGGCATCTGCACTTTTATCTAGCTTTGGCCACCACCAGGGTCTACGGAATTTTTTTTTTTTAATAAGGGCTCCCGGTTCCCCCAGGGGCCAGAACCACCCCATTGGGTCCCCTCGTCCCTGTGTGTCATATGGATGATCACCTCTTATGGTGGCCCTGGCAAGATCAAGTGCAAATATTAGCATTTGATTTTAGCCTAATTTGCATGGAGTACTTTGATATTGATTCTTAAAACCTGTCAGATATGATGAAACACATGTGCATTATTGCAGATACATAACTGCGTATATACTGGAATAACACATAAATACAGTGTCTTACTTCCCTTTATTCAGCCGGCTCCCTTCAACAGTCACAGTACAGTGCTTTGCTGGCTGTCTCTAGAAAATATGGCTCTCCTGTGCAATGTCTCAATTCATACAGGGTGTCAGAAGCCATGACACGAAGCTGTTTAGTCTCTATTCTAGCCACTATCGTATAATTCTTGTTCTTTTAATCTCACATGTTATTGCTGTGCATTTCAGTTTCTATTCTATTCTCACGAAATCGCAGAGTGATTGGCTATTTATTTCTAATCTCCGGCCCGAATTTTATGTAAAGGACTTTTAAACAAGCCCTGACCTTATTTGGTGCTAGCTTCAAATTATTGTACACCCATCGGCACTCGATGCATTCCGTGGTTACAATCATAACTTTCGCATTTACTTCCCTGTAAATTTCATGGGGGCCACTTTTAGACTGGGCCGACTTAGGAACCAACTTCCATGTTGAAACATATGCGTCAATGGGAATTCATACAGACAATTAGCCATTGCGCTGCGTAGCTTCAAATGTTGACTTGACGTTAATTACAATAGCTGCGTTATCCATCTTTTTCAACATACTTCTGTAAAACCACATATCTATTGTTTCAATATATTTCCTAGACTTTCACCAAAGCAGAGGAAACTGTTATGGGGCAAACAGTGTGTATTCTCATTCAGCGTCGTTTCTTGCTTACATAATGTCGGAGTTAATGTTTAGTTCAGACTCAACTAATTATTCATTTGATGGTTCAGACTATGCCTTGTCATCGTGCATCAGACTATATCTATAGACAACACTATATGCACATCCAGCTTTGCCACACGTCCAATTTTGCCACACCCGCAACTGTACCGCACATCCAACTTTGCCTGACATCCAACTTTGCCACACATCCAGCTTTGCCGCACACCCAGCTTTGCCACATATACAGTTTTGCCACACATCCAACTTTAGTCCTGTGGGGAAAAATAGTGTGGAGGATGCAGCAACGGTCAGGTAGAGCAGATCCATCCATCCATCATGCGCCATGCCGATAAGCGTGGGCGGCCATGTTTTGCCATCTTAATCGATCATCAGAGTCGTGGATCAGCTCCGTGTTTCTGTCTTGACCATGCAGATAACTGGAGGAAATGGCCACACGTCAAACTAGGGCTGGCAAAAGATGTTTCAAACTTAATGTTAATATCAGCTGACTGGTTCTCTTTGTCGCATTTTATGTAGGGAACTCTCAAAAACACCATCATGTACACGATTTGCCCTCTTTGAATTGCTAGTAAATCACAATTCTCAATTCTGTGAGTTGCTGGCATATCCCACGGCTAAACTCTTTAACTTGACAGGGCATCTCACTGCATAATTCTTTTTATTTATGGAAGTCTAAATGCTCAGTTCTTTGAATTGATGGGTCTTCTGCCGCTCAATTCTTTGAATTGATGTATCTCTAACTGCTCGGTTCTATGAATTGATGGATCTCCTATTGCTCAATTATTTGAATTGATGAGTGTCCCATTGTTCAATATTTTGAATTGATGGGTCTCATTCTGCTCAATTCTTTGAATTGATGGGTCTCATTCTGCTCAATTCTTTGAATTGATTGGTCTCATTCTGCTCGATTCTTTCAATTGATGGGTCTCATTCTGCTCAATTCTTTCAATTGATGGATCTCCTATTGCTCAATTATTTGAATTGATGAGTGTCCCATTGTTCAATATTTTGAATTGATGAGTGTCACACTGCTCAATTCTTTGAATTGATGGGTCTCATTCTGCTCAATTGTTTGAATTGATGGGTCTCATTCTGCTCAATTCTTTGAATTGATGGGTCTCATTCTGCTCAATTCTTTGAATTGATGGGTCTCATTCTGCTCAATTCATTCAATTGATGGGCCTCCCACTGCTCAATCCTGTGAGTTGCTGGCGCTTCTCACTGCTCAATCCTGTGAGTTGCTGGCGCTTCTCACTGCTCAATCCTGTGAGTTGCTGGCGCTTCTCACTGCTCAATCCTGTGAGTTGCTGGCGCTTCTCACTGCTCAATCCTGTGAGTTGCTGGGGCCTCCCACGCTCACGTTTATTTGAGTTGAAGGTACCTCACAGATCTCAATCCTTATAGTTGCTCGTGCCTCCTATTGCTCAATTCTTTGAGTTGTTCGTGCCTCCCTGCCACATATGTTGTTGTTGTTGTGTCTTTCGAGTTCTTGGGGCTTGCCACTATTCAGATGTGTGCACGTTATTGGGCTCATTGAGTTTCTTGTATAATTTCTTTGTTATATCCCTTACGGGACGTTGCAGTCAACACCAGCAATTTTTAGCTGCTGTTGATATACTAGGCAAGATTACGCTCAGTAGTTTGCCATTGCTTTCTGAGCGACCGGCTCACATACCCCCGTAAGTTACCAACGCAGCGCAATCCTCTTGTGTATCCCGCAGGTTGTTAGTTTGTACGTTATCATACTCACGTTACTATCTCAGGGGTTAAGATGACCGCAGAAAACACGTGTTTAAAGAGGCACACAATTTCCCTGCGCAACCCAGAATGTCAAATTATGATAACTATGAATATATCAATACAGTTGCTCTCCGTAACGTTATTACGTACTTCAACTCTGAATATCAAACGCTTGTTTTAGCCGATGACTGCAACAGATTCCGTGGTCACAAACTGGTTGTTTCGCTGTGAATCTTGTGAAAACCTGCATATTAACTCTGGAGTCCGTGCACTGGCGTTCGGGTCGCCTGAAGCCCGACAAGGGTTTGCATCTGTGAGAGTGAGGCTCGTGTAGAGATTTTTCCCGACCTATTAACACAGTATTTTATGCATGGGGCTGTGTTGTAGAGCTCGCACTCCACTCCCCAAGCTAAAAAAAACAAAAAAACAAGCCGGGTAAACGCGACCTGATGGAACTAAAAAACACACTATCCCGGTGGGCTTGATCAGATGGAAGGTTACATATACGGAGAGAGACATTAGGTGACAACCAGGTTATGATTCAGTCCAGGCACATCCGGGCAGGCTGGGGGTGGGCCTGGGATGGTCATGATGCCTCTCTGATTGAAGGAATTTCATCGTCAACAACCTTGAAACTAATGCCTGTAAGATAACTCAGTCCTCACCGGGATTGTGCGTGCTACTGTACAATGTTATTGGGGAGCCGCGGAAGCGCAGCGGCTGCCATGTGTTCGAATCTCCTTCCAAGTTGGCGGTGTTTCATTGACCCTGGCTTCCAGATTGCCTCGGTCTAAAATGGGTATCGGGACATTTCCTGGGAAGTAAAAGTAGCCGGAATGATACTGAAGACATCGCCCATCAAATGCCGAGTGTATTTAACAGATTGGACCAGCAGCATACACCCAATATCGTGACAGGGGTGTACATTACTTTTGGTTACTATCTGACGGGATTGACAACAGCTGTAAACTGTACATTTTCATAGCGTCACAATTTTAGTAAAATAGAACGTGATTTAGAATATGTTTACGTCTATCAGTGGTGTAGAGTAAAGAGAGAGGGATAGTATCTCACGGTGAGTCGCAGCCATATCTCAAGTGATGGACCAGGATCCTGTTTGGTTCCTATCTCTTTACCTAGCTCATGTATGGCTCCACGAATACCGCTTGTGTACGGCGGTGGCCACACCACGGGCAACAGTCTTGGCTGACTGGCTAAACTACATGAGTGAAGTAGGGGTAATATCCTACTAAGGGAATGTCCATCCCTAGTACACAAAGACTGGGACGGTGGAGAAAGCGGATGAATCTAAATAGATCAACGGCTTCGAAAGCGAAACAGCAAAGTATGTGGCACACATGAGGCATGTTCAGGGCACGATAGTGAACATGGCTGGCCATCGTGGAAGAGATTGGGACCTCACCATGCAATATCCCAAAGACAGCAATGGTAATTCAATGCTGGAAGGCAAATTTGAGGACAAGCGAGCAAGACGTAGACAACGATGCAAGTGGGAGGATAACATCAAAAAATGGACGATCATCAGCCTGACAGAATGTACAGTCAGGGCGAGAGACAGATAGTGTTGGAGATTCATTGCAGCCAACCTTCATTGCGGAGACGGCACCTGGTTGATTGATTGATACGTCAATCAAGAATCAATGCGTTGGGAACATGAGTCGATTGACAAAAATAGTGAATCCGTTTCTACCAGTCTTCTATAAAATTGTATCTACAAACATAACAGATAAATGGTCTTTTATCAGAGTCACGTGAGTACAATGTAAGTATGTTGTGGAATTAATTGAAGGCACAGATGATCTACATTGTGCACATGTTCAAGTGAATGAGTCAGACAACAAGTGTGTAGATGCCAGCTGTCTTTTGTTGTGCAACAAGCTCGCAATTGAACGAACGCCCGTCATGCTCACTCACGGATGTAACACTGTCTGCAACGGAACAAAGATAATTGAAAATACAATATTCTGCGCGACAGCGTGAAAGCAGTTCGATTTCCGCTCAACCTTCAGAGGACAGTGGCGGCATCTTTGTCATGGTAGTCTACAGTAGCAATAACATCGTACTCCCCCAAGAGCTCGCCTGTTTGGTAAGTTTAAATTCTGCAGTGCTTTATGCTTCCCTATTGATTTAACAATTGTAAGGTGAGTTCAGGAGCGTCGAATTCCCTGCACCATCTTTGTTGGTGTGTGGAAGAAAAGTACTGAAAGACAGTGTACAGTCTTGTACTGAGCGTGTCTGTCTTGTAGGTGTGTGGAAGAAAAGTACTGAAAGACAGTGTACAGTCTTGTACTGAGCGTGTCTGTCTTGTAGGTGTGTGGAAGAGAAGTACTGAAAGACAGTGTACAGTCTTGTACTGAGCATGTTTGTCTTGCGAAACGAGAACATGTGTAGTTATCATTATTATCCTCCTCATCGTCATCAAGTGCCTTGCCAAGTGCCGTGAGCAATCAATGTGTTTCACTTCTCACGATCTGTAGAAGAGTAATTTTCCTTTTTTGAAATTGTTCTTGCCTTGATAAACACGACTGTTCAGAAACTGCTCTGGTTGTCATTTTCTTTTACGGTGTCCATGATTCCACCCAGTTGTTTCATCAATACATTCCTTTGTGTGTGTGTGTGTGTGTGTGTGTGTGTGTGTGTGTGTGTGTGTGTGTGTGTGTGTGTGTGTGTGTGTGTTTAGGGTAGGGGGGTGATGAGTTGAGCTGAGTTGAGTCAAGAACCGACATCACAGAACTCGGGACTTCCTTACGTCTCTTTCAATCTTCGTCTTCAACAGCCAACGAAGAGTCCTAATGCTAATGGTACCAGTGTCATCTGATTATGTGTCCATCTGGCTTTTCCTGATTGTTGGCCAGATTGTTTATGATGAGATGTCTGTTAGCTTCTTTGAACATATTTATAATTGCCTCACTTCCTTCCGCCTACCCACCCCACCCCTGTCTATGACATTCAATATTCTTCTGTATTAGTCATTAAAATACTTTGAGCATGCCACCTTTCCACAACAAAAAGTATATTTCACAACATGCCAACAACTCTGAGATGTACATGACATTCCTCTCCTTGCATACAGTTGTCACGTGGTCTGTATTGTCAACATGATTACACGATCTGCAGACACAGGCCTGGAACCAGCCGCTGGACGCAGAATGAAGGCGGTCATAACAAGCAACATAGTAAGGGCTCTTTTACAGCCTTAAAGTATATGGGACAGCTGGTGCTAGGCCATTGGGCACTTTGTGGGTGATGTGGTTAGTATAATGGCGGCCGACTTAACCTCCCAGGCCATCGTCTGCTGCCCAGTTTGGGATGGATCGACTAGTAAACTTGTAACATTGGAATCACCACGATGCCGAGAGAACCGATAAGCGCTGGGACAACAGACGTGCGTCTAGCCATGACATGACAAGGCTCTCAACATGTGCGGTCAGGTATATATATTTTTCTTCTTCTTCAGCTTTCCGAGCCATTGAGGTTCTTTGCTGCAAATACAATCCGTCTCCATTCGTCTCTCTGGTGGACCTTCTCTTGCCAGTCGTTGATTCCAAGTGCTTGTAGGTCTGTACATGTATTATCTCTCCACAGTATTGGAGAGACAACACGGACAATTTTAATCAACATTCTGAGGAAACTGGACAATATAATATAGTTACTAAACAACATCATGGTTCCTCAAATATAATATTTAGAACAAATACACAACATAACGTACTGCTGAAACCCATACCACAAGAAAAGGTGAAAGATGAGAGCGCACAGGAAAGACATCAAGTTGTTTAGTTGTCTGGCACTCCGAGAAAATGGCAACGCTTTAGATACATTGACATCGGTCTTGGATGTACAGCATTTGGCATGTGATATGATTTGCTTTTGTCAAGAACTCGGACACATCGTATAAGTGCTCCTGTGTGTCAAATAATGGTGTTTCTCTATACATCACAAAGCTGATGGCTAGACTGTAGGCCAAAAATGTAATCATTAAGTCAGCAGGGTGTTTGTAAAGTCTCACTACACTTTGCATGTAGAACTAATATGAAGAATGAACTGCTTGGCGTCATAAAAAATGTGCTATATAATTCATTAAATTATTTACAATCGAAACTGCTATGGTCTAACGCTGTCTTGGTGAAGCTGGAAAGTACCAATGAAGTATTCATTATAACAGGTGTTGGAAATGTCCACCACTGGCTTCAAGACGTGACTGTACATGTCTCTTTCTATTGTCAAATACTTTCTATGACGTATTTGTTATTTCTTCCGTTTGGAGTGCAAAGAATTACTCCAGCAGACAACAGCCATTAGCTGCATATTGCTTCACGATGGATTGTGGAGCACATTTTTTGATGACGTCAAGTACTTAATTTTTTAAAATTGTTCTACATAGAGTGTAGTGAGACTTTACAAACACCATGTATCTTCACAGTTTGCGTGCTGGCAGTGGTAGCAGTACTGCTTATTGTAGTGGTAATAATAGTAGCAGGAGTAGTAGTATTAGTAGCAGTTTTTGTTATAGACAGTGGTAATAATTGTGCTCGTAGTAATATTGATAGTAGTAGCAGCAGCAAACTGTTGACAAAGATATTCCTACACTCATCATCATCATGTGCCATGCCGATAAGCGTGTGCGGTCATGTTTCACTATCTCATGCTCCTACACTGGTCATCATATCTGTGCCTTCATGTGAACGATTTCTAGGACACCCGCCTAATAAAGAAATTGCAAATGACAATGTGTCATTGTGAAATTGTGTCTACGACTTCGGACACTAAACGGTACCCTTACTTGTAGCTAGAGCAGACATAACTGAACATGGAGCCCACGAACAGACACGACTGAACATGGAGCCCACGAACAGACATCTCCTGTCAGATGACTGAGTTTCTGGATGCTAGTTGTTCTCGCATCATGCTGATTTTATTTCCCAAATTCCTTCTCTCGCGCGTTTCCTAATACTAGTTTCATGCCCGATTCCCAATCAAAATACTCTGTGCTGTATTATTTTAATTACACTCATATCGTACCCTAACTGCCGGCCATAACTAGACAGCATTGTATATCTGTCATTCATATATATTAGATTGCAAAAGAATGGAATGAAATCAATTTCCGTTAAGTGGCTGTCCCATCTGGTCCAAAGCGACGGAGTTTCACTTTTGTGTCTAAAGTAAACCTATGTTGTTTTTTTTTAAAATTTCCCCCTTGGCTCCTGACCTAGAAAGTGTGTTCCTGATTGGTGTATTTGGTCATTATTGAGACATGTTTCTCTCCAGAATCTTAGACTTCGCGACCCACTCACCCCGCTTCCCCTCCCCTTTCTTGTGTGGCTCGGGTCTAACTCACCCATGAAATCCGAGTACTCCACAGCCCAGCGGCAGTATCTGTTATCTAGCTATACTCACTTGTGTGTTTTTTCGACTTCATTACACCGGGTTTTATCCCATATGGCTCGGTCTCTTTCCGCAGCGCAAAAAGCGTCGCACAAGCACGAACTCCTTAGCTCTAGCGACGACCCACATGAGTCTCCGAATAATTTCACTCGTGAACCGAAGGATGCGGCCCGGAATCGAACCCACAACCTTCGGAGCCCGAGTCAAACGGCTTGACCACTTCGCCACGGAGCCTCCCATTGTGTTTTTGTATTTCTTCAACATGACTGATTCTATTCTTACTTTTCTCTTTACGCGCTAATATAAGACAATCAACTACTAGTGAATGTTATGTTATTCCATCATTTGTTTCTCTCTATATAGGACAAGTTGGCAAACGTTGTTTGCACAATACACAAGACTTCTTTAAAGACAACATTTGTATCTGTAACTTCACTACTTCTCTCATCTATTTAACAATGCAAGACTGCAGGCCAAGCTCGATAACCTTGCCATGGCTGCATCTCATGATTTTCTAACTCGCAATTGTAATATCGTTTTGTGATATATTAAAATAAAATTATATCTAATCGGTACACAAACAAGCAGCTGGTGTTCAGACCAGCAGAATGCGATAGATAGATGGGTAAAGTTCATGGATTGTCAAATAGAATATCTATTACGGATATAGGTGAACAGAAAGGCAGATTCACAGACTAGGAATATGGGTGAACGAAAGGCAGATTCACAGACTAGAAATATGGTTGCACAGAGAGGCAGATTCACAGACTAGGAATGAGTCATAAACACATGCAAAGGTATTCTTACAGACTAATACGAAAATATCCCAGCACATACAATGGAATGTTCTGTGGAAAGAAAAATAACAACTAAACAGCGAATTCGATATACAGATGGATAGGAATACAATAAGCGAGTATACAAATATCGACACGTGGAAGCTGGTTGCGACAGGAAAACATACACATTTAAATTGCGTTTAAATAGAAACGTAAGGAATTGGTTGTTTGATAGAAGGAATGCACTAACTAATGGTTGTCTTCGGGACGTCGTTGTCAAAACGTACCGAGATTTTGCCTTCCTGTTATCATGAAGAGTGGATACTTAACTTTATTGAATGACCCCAGGCTTCAGCTTCAACAGGCAGTCTCGTCATCACCAAGGATTCATTATAGTTTTATTCCTTCAAAAACTGTGCCACAGGAGAGAGTTAACTTGATGAGGGTGTATTATAAGGAAAGCTGCTACCTGAAAACTTTACTTAACACCGCTTATTAGTGGCTGTGAGATCATAGTGAATCAGGGCGGTGTGTACTAACTGGTGTTTTGCCCAGAGGAAGAGAACTCTTTCTCCAGTGTTAACTGAAGGCGATAGTACATGGTTTATTTTTGATTGTTGTTGAAAGAGGAGTTTTAGAGATGTGGTTAATGCTGCTGGTGATTGGAGAGTTATCATTGTAATAGGTTGGTGGTCAGGTCTTAGTTAGATATGACTGAGCTACCGTATGACAGTAGACGGTACTACCTGCTTCTGTTAGCGCCGAATGTTGGGCGGCGCTTACCAAACCCGACATCCCACATTGTGCCAACGGCTTATAGTGGAGGAGCGCAATTGGGAGGGTACAAGCCTTATCCTAGTCCGAGGAAATGCGACCTAAAGACTGAATGTCATGGCAGGACAGACCAGACCCTAAGCCTTGGTTGGAAACTGGTCTACGATTGAAGCTCCGACAGGCGGACAGTTAGAGCATTGCTTTGCTGATCCGGTAGCTTCTGCAGCTTGTCTTGTTCCAGACGTATTGCTGTTATCTTTCCTCTGGAGTAAACTAGACAGGCCGAAAGATGGATCATGCTGCATGGGCAACACATGTTCTCTAAATTCAGCCCATAATTTGTGTTATGGAGAGGTATAGTGCCAGTCAGTCATTCTGAAGGAATTGCGACAAAACGAAATGGAAGCACGTAGAAAAATGTGCTTAACAGGCGGAGAGGACTATTTTAAATATAAATATGAAACTTTATAATCCAGTTACCCACTATCAGAGCATCCTCAAAAGGAATATTAGCAACGGAGAACAAACAGTACACCGCAAACAGAGAAGAGAACAAGACTATACAACATAATAGAAGGCACCTTTCACAACTGAACTGAACTTCTGCCGCGCTGTTCTAATAACAAAGGATGTGTGTTTTAGTATTATTCGATATTCTAAATATTCATATGTTTGTTCAGATCTGTTTATGTTATTCCTGGTGAAAATTATATAGTCGAAACGTCGTTCGGTTTGTCGCAGTAAACTTTTTGTTATTTTATTATTGTTTTGGATTGTCCCCTGTTATTTATGTTTACCATAGTGGACTTCGTGTAAGATGTGTACACTGTGTCTGTGTTTAGTATCTCTCACTTTTTCGTAGGAGTTACACATATCTAACTGTGTTTATTTCCTGTTGTATACAACATATATAACTGATAAATTGGTATATCTGATGAGGGTCTGGGATGACAGGCATTGATAGCACCTTCGGTGAGGATGGCTATCACGCCCTTTTCAGGGCCCAGTCCCCACTGGTCCAAGCCTGACATCCTGCTCACGCCTGAGGCTGTCACGGACAGGCAAAAATAGGCGAGGGTAAACGATTCGGCGTCAAACCAATCGGTGAACTAGGATATTCCTGCCCAGCATGTTAAGACAGGATTCGGCAGAATGCGCGGAAGAAATCATTGATGAGTCAACCGGTAAGACGGCGTTTACCTGCAAAGCATTGTGGAACGTAATGAGCACGGCAAGTCACGATGAGCTCCCTGGTCATCCACTATACCTGTATTCATTTTCAGTCGTCTTGACTTGTCTTGCCACTGGACTCAGATGGACTTAGGTGGTAGAGTGTGGTAGACTCTTCCTCACTGTAATCCAATTCATCGCGCAAGTCATTCTTCATCCAACTTACACAAATGTGTTGGGCAGGAATGAAATAAGCCTGCAAACAAAGCTGAAAGTCTACAAAGCAATTGTATTATGTTTGTGAAACCTGGACTGTTTAACAGAGACACGTCAGGAAATTAAACATCTTCCACACAGTCTGCCTCAGGAAACTATTGAAGATTGAATGGCAATGCAAAATCCTAGACACTGAAGTCTTAGAAAGAGCGCCCATGCCCAGTATCTACACTATAATAATGAAGAATCAGATTCGCTGGGCTGGTCACTTGAATCGCATGCCAGATCACAGGCTTCCTACACGAATACGGCGAGCTGCATTGTGGTAAACGATCCCAAGGCGGGCAGGGGAAACGCTTTAAAGACACTGAAGATCTCACTAAAAGCTTTTGGAATTCATCATGACACTTGGGGGACTGCTGCCAAAGACCAAAATTCGTGGCGTACATCATTACACAAGGGTATAGCCACTTGTGAAGCAACCAGGACTGCAAGAGCTGTGGAAAAAAGGCTGGACAAAACCACTGCAGGAGATGCTCCTCCTGGAACGTGAAGCATTCTTTGCCCACGTTGTCAAAGAACAGTTCCAGCCAAAATAAGCCTTACCAGCCATCTTAGAACTCATGGCTCCAAACTTTCAACTTCAATGGATGACATGAATGATCATCATCTTTCTTGGTTATCAAACACCATATCTGATAACAGGTCCCTCATTTATCAGCAGTGGAAGTGTACAGTCAGCGACATTAACTGTTACACCAAGGGCACTTCAACACAGAGAATACACAGTTGCCATTATTGACGTAACGCCTTTAAGTGGAGAACATATTTGCAGGTTCCCTTGAACATTTGCCAGTTTTGGAGGCAAGATGAACTACGCGGACATGGAAGCTGTTCACATTTCATATATTAACTGATATCCGTTTGTGCTGCCTATTATTATTTTTATTATTTGTATCGAGTCATTAGCACAAGAGAGCAACTTTCAACCCTTTATCGCAAGCAGAAACCGAAAGTAGCTGTCCTCCGTCAGTCAGTAGATATATACACAAAGCGATATATCCCTATCTGTCTATAAATCTGTAAAGACAGACAAACAGACAGAAAGACAGACACATGGCGCACCAATGTTTCGGCTGGCTGTCGACGCCTCTGCCTGGCTTCAAAGATATTTAAGTTGTTGAGTTGTAATATATTGTTTAAGGAGTGCACACGAAATGTCGGCGAGAAATTGCGCTTGCCATGCAGCGCTGGGGAATCATTCGGCAATTATGAAGACAGACATGTGTATTACTAGCTGTTGAGAATGAAAGCGGTATGGTATTGTTTCTGGAGGTTTCTGTATCATTTGAGAACGTGGCGGACTTACTGACAACATTTCTGTTCCGAAGAATCGATTATGTTCTTTAGAAGGTATGTAGAAGTTCTGTTTGTGGACTGTTAGCAAGCATGCCTGTATACATAAAATGTGAACGTGTCGTTAAGAGTTGAGAAGTGTAGTATACATAAAGGGATTCATTTACCATTAGCTTGACATTACATGCTATAGCGAAATCGTTTTACAACAAAGAATAAGGGCTGGAAGTTTTATCTGCACCAGAAATGTGTACTGTGAAAGAAGAAGAAGTAGAAGAAGAAGAAGAAGAAGAAGAAGAAGAAGAAGAAGAAGAAGAAGAAGAAGAAGAAGAAGAAGAAGAAGAAGAAGAAGAAGAAGAAGAAGAAGAAGAAGAAGAAGAAGAAGGGGGATGCGGGGGAGGGAGGGGGAGGCGATCAACAACATAAATAACTTTAATAAAAAAAAAACCAAAAGACTAAAAAGTGAAATAAAGAAATTGCCTAAATTGATAACCTTTACTTCAATATTAATTATAGGTAGCAACATTTTGTACATGTTCTAAATAGAAATTGACATATATTCTCTTTATATCTAGTCAACCGTGACAGTGACACTGTTGTTGTAACTTAAATATGCATTCAGACCGAATTTGATGTTGTTTATATATATTTTTTTAAAATTTTGTGACAGAGAGAAACAAAATTCCTTCAAATCTCGTTATTATTATAGGATTAATTCTTCTTCTTTAACTTGTTATCCTTAATTGGACATCGGTACTGAACCAACTTACGCCAGGCTGTCCTATCTTCTGATATCTCATGCAGCTCCCTCCATGTTCTCTCATATTAGTCATCTCTGTCTTGTATTCTTTTATATACATTTGTGATTCTGTCATTAGATGTTAGTTTCGGTTATATATGCAGGCACCAGTTAATGCATCTTGTTTGTTTAGTCAGTCGTTCTCCGTGTTTCTGACCTATTTAAAGTAGAAATGGTTGAATATCTGAGTCAGACATCCACGACTGGTGGTCAGTTGCTTTACTGTTTACTTCTACAAACTTCCTAGTGTTATGACAGTTGCTGTTGCCTTCTGTATTCTTATTATAATATAATCTGTCTGATTCCCCCATCTTTCTCTACATTGCTACCTCAATAAGTCTAGAATTCTGCCTCTTGAAGTGAGGTTTAACCAAGGAAGATGTGCTTGTTATTTGTTTGGCTTATTCTCATCATCTATAATTCTGAGCCGTGTATTCTAGTTGACATTTTACAGTCAATCAATCAATCAATCAATCATGTGCCATGCCGGAAAGCGTGGGCGGTCATGACTCGCCATTTCACTCGATCACCAGAGTCGTGGATCAGCTCAGTGTTCCTGTCTCGACCATGCCATGTGGCCAAGCCATCCAGGTATTTACTTCTCGATCTTCCCCTTGGTCTGTTCCCTTCGATCTTGCCAGTTGTCACTAAGTTCTCCAATCCATTTCTTCTCATAACATGTCCAAAAAATTTTGACTGTCTACGTCTAATTTCTCTAATCAATTTACGATTGTCATTTGTCTCCTGTAGTACTTGGTCATTGGTTTTTCTGTCTGTCCATGGTATTCTTTGCATTTTCCTCAGAAACCACATTTCTGCAGCCATCAAATGTTTTTCAGCTTGACTGCTCATTTCCAAGTTTCACATTCATACAAACGAACAGGCTCTATGTAGCCCCTCAACACTCTTTTTCTCGTTTCAATTGACATCTTTTTATTGGTCAGTATTTTTTTCATCTTGCTAAAGGCTACTTTCGCCATGGCGATTCTTGTTCTAATCTCTTCAAGGCATCTCCCATCAGATGTTATGACTGTTCCGAGATAATTGTACCGATTCACTTGTTGAAGAATATTCCCATTTACTTGTATATTACATTGTGGTATTTCGTTCTTCCTAGTGACGACCATAATCTGTGTCTTTTTACAATTTAATTCTAATCCCAGTTGTTCATTGTGTGCAACAACCGCATCTACTAATTGTTGCAGATCCTGCTCATTGTCTACAATCAATACTGTATCATCTGCATATCTAATGTTATTGATGTGTCGTCCTCCAATGCTGATTCCATTTATATCTTCTACATTTCTGAAAATATTTTCACTGTATAGGGAAAAAAGATCTGGAGACATTACACATCCCTGCCTAACACCTCTCTTAATAGGCTGATATTGTCCCACTTCATTATCAATCCTTATGGCAGCTTGTTGTTTCCAATATATGTTTTTTATAAGTCTAATGTCTTTCCCATCAATTTGTAGATCTGCAAGCATATCTACCATGTTGACATGTCTTACTCTATCGAAAGCCTTTGTGTAGTCAATAAAGCAAAGATGTATATCTTTGTTTACTTCTATAGAACGTTCAATAACTGAACGCAGCATATACACAGCATTTACTGTACCCTTTCCTTCTACAAACCCACGTTGTTCTTCCCCTATTTCAGGTTGTATTTTCTTCCTCACTCTTTGCATGATAATTCGTAGCAAAATCTTTGTGATGTGACTCATTATACTAATTGTTCTATGTTGATCATCCAAGGCTCTTGATTTCTTTGGGATTGCAATAAATTCAGAATTACATAATTCAGAAGGTATATTTCCGGTATCATATAATGAGTTCAGCAGTCTGGTGACTTGATCTATTCCATATTCTTCTAAAGCTTTAATCATTTCTGTTGTGATGTTATCTGAACCGGGGGCCTTGCCAGCTTTCATATGTTTAAGAACATTTCGAACCTCCATCTTCAAAATTGGCGGTCCTTTTACAGTCGCCATCATTGTAAAGTTGTCTACAATGTCTAACAATGCAGACGGAAGGGGGCGTCAGGTCTGTATCTGTCATGCACTATGTGGGAAGATGCGGAACAACCCTGTTTGGCCGAAAGCATGGAAGAGAACAATCTACACCCCTGTCATAAAGAAAGAAAGTTTAAGCTGTTGCACAAACTATCGTACTATCCCACTAATAAATCATGCTAGCTAAAGCCTCTTGACAATCACCATGAAGAGGATTGAAAGCAAGTTAGTATATGATTGCAAGAAGTACATGCAAGCTTCAGATAGTACAAAGGAACCAGGGACCATATTCTGAAAATTAGAATCATTTTTGAGAAATGCGGAGAGAAAAGTGTACATCTTCATGCTTGTTTCGTAGACGACAGTGAGGAATTCGATGGAGTTCAACATCATAAATTATATCAACATGAGAGAGATGGGATTTCTAGCACATTTATCAACATAATGCAAATATTAATTCACAAAAACTATCTGCTGTGAAACATCACACTGGTTTGAGATGTGCAGAGGAGTAAGGAAGGGTTGCATCTTTATACCTGTTCTACATTTATGCACAAAATATAGCGAGAAATGTCGAAAATGATGAGACCAGTGACAATTTGTAGCCACTCACAATTGGCAGAAGTCCGATTCCAACACTGAGATACGAATATGATATGTCAAACAGCGAAAATATTACAACAGTTAATTCTACCTGTCAAACGACACTGAATATCAAAATCATGTTCTGAGCTTCAAACAATAAAACTATTGTCCACAAACAACACTATATATCTACCAAAACTGTAATCAATTATACAAAACTGAAAATGTCACAGGTTGATTCTTCCAACAACAACAATGTAGACTTTTCACAAGAAGTCAGAAAGAGACTGGCCACAGCAATGCACAGACTAGACACTATTAAGAGCAAAGGACACATCGCCGGCAAACAAATTACAATAAACATTTTGAGGACATGGATTTAGGAAAACCAAGGATGCACAGATGTCATCTTTGCTCTTAGAAAACGTATAGAAAAATCAATCGAATTTAATTAAACACTCTTCTTAGCCTTTGTCAACCAAGAAAATGCATTTGATATGGTAGATAGAAACAATCTGAGGTAAATCCTTAAACAATATGGAGCGAGTACACATCTAAGGAACTTATGTAGAAGCTTATACAACAGTGAATGCATAGTGAAAACAAATGGAGGACACTCAGAAACCTTCACCATAAGATCCGGAGTACGACAAAGTTGGGTTCTGCCCCCCCCCCCTCCTCCTCTCCGCCCCTCCCTTCTTTCTTGTTCATAACCTATATAGACAGCATGTGTAAAGAAATCAGCCAAACAGAGACCGCAAGAACACTTCATGACGAACAGAACGCAGAAGAAGATCCACCGGCACATTACACCATTAAAGAACTCTTATTTACGGACGATCAAGCACTAATAGCAAAATCAGAACCAGAATTGCAAGACCACATGAATAGTATAAATGAAGTGTGTAAGGAACATAACATGAAAATCAGCACCAGTAAAACAGGGATATTGACTATAACCAAAGAAACAAAAACAACAAAGATTCTTCTAAAAGAACTCCCCCTAAAACAAATAAAGAGCTTCAAGTACTTATTAAGTATAATATCGTCAAAATGGCAATTAGAATTCGAGATCGAAAATAGATGCAATAAGGCAAACCAACTCATTGGACAAATGGCACCAATACTAAAGAACAAACGCTTATCAATAGTTACTAAGAAAGCACTCTACAACAGTCACAGAACAAGCAATGATAGTTTAGTTTAGTTTAGTCGTTGGATCAACATCACGGCACATGGTTTTAACCCATAAGTGCTCCGTTTTCCTCCTAACTCAAACCTGAGTCTGGAGAAACTCAGCTCAATGCACGACTCGTTGCATCGGCGAGGATTCTGAAACACTTTGGGTAGATTTTTAACTCGAAATTTTGCCCGGGCATCGCCGTTAGGCTACACTTTTTCGATTTGCAACTGCCAAGGGATTTTTACGTGCGCAACAATACACACGGGCGTCCGATCTCACTTCCCAGAGACCAGGGGAAATTTTATTACTGGAAGTCCAGGTGGATTTTTTAAATAAATCCCGGTCCACACCGGGGCCTGAGCCGGGGACCTCCAGCACTCGAGGCGGACACCATACCTCAAGACCACTCAGCCCCCGAAGCAATGATATACAGATCAAATAGAAACAGAAGAAGAGACCGGCCACGTAAACGATGGACAGAGGGAATAACAGAGTTCATGCGAACCTCGATACATGAAGCCCATAAACGGGCACTCTCCCGCTGTTTATACTTTACTTCTACACCGCAAGATACAAGAGGAACATTATGAGAGAGATGAGAGATGAGAGATGAGGACATGCATCTCTCCTATGACAACATACGGATGTAAGTCATGGAGCATTACGCAATCACCGAAGAAGAAAATTGGAGTGTTTACATTGACATGTTACAAAAACATTGTTATAATATGGTGGATGGAGGGAAAACAAACACAGACCTTCTACTAGATCGAAGAAAACTGGCTCATAAACGTCACGTCTGGGACATTGAAATAATGTAGCAATACTAAACGCTCCAGTGATACAACGGTTAAACAGAGCACACATGCAAGGTATAGTTTCTAGAAGAGGAGACACAGGTCGATCAGCATAAAGGTGGATACGGGACATTATAGACACCTAGGGAATGAACATACACGGAGCCAAGACATTTGTATCAGATTAAATCTCTTTCCGGCAAGTCGTGGACCTGCAACATGATGATGATGAAACTGTGTACCACTGAAATTATGACGTATAAAATTTCTCTCTTTCTCTCACACCCACACACACACACACACACACACACACACACACACACACACACACACACACACACACACACACACATCCATTCCATACACACCTCACTTGGACTTAACGTTGACTTTTCGTTAAAAAACGGGTGGCAATTGAGAACATGAGGAAGTGAGAGATATGCAGATACTTGAACACATATGCCAGCTGGCAGGGCACACAATGATGATATCACACACACACGCACACACAACACCCACACGCACACGCGCACGCGCACAAGCACGCACGCACGCACACTATAGTGCTTCGTTTAACTGGTGGATCACTGTAGCGTTTAATTTTGCCACATTATTTCAAGCATCTCCATACATTTATATTCCTCATGTTCAGAATGCATTCTATTGATGATATTCCTGCAACGCAATGTCTCAGTTCATCCAGCATCATTTCTCTCAGAGTCATTCTGCCTCTTAAACCCCTGACCTGTCCAGTGGTCACAATATTTTCCAGTGCCTGTCTCCCCATCACATGACCACAGAACGCTGCTTGTCTCCCTCTTTGAGCTCTTCCGGGCAACTCTACTTAACGACTATAGCCAGCATTGGCAACATTCCTCCCTGAAACTACATCTCCATCGCCTCCAAGCTCATCCATAGGAGGTCGTTTTATGTTCTTTGATTGACTGTCATGCAACAAACTAGATGATATATAACATTTTAGTACTTTATTTCTCGTAATCTTGGCATTTCGTACATCCGTCTCATTATTATTTCACCAAGAGAGAGAGAGAGAGAGAGAGAGAGAGAGAGAGGAGAGAGAGAGAGAGAGAGAGAGAGAGAGAGAGAGAGAGGGAGAGTGAGAGAGAGAGTGAGAGAGAGAGAGAGAGAGGGCGACAGAGTGAGCGAGAGAGACCTAGAGACCTAGAACGATAGCGATATATATATATATATATATATATATATATATATATATATATATATATATATATATATATATATATATATGTATATATATATATATATATGAAATGTGAGAGAGCACGAGAGAGAGAGAGAGAGGGAGAGAGAGAGAGAGAGAGGGGGGGGGAGAGAGAGAGGTGGAGCGAGAGAGAGAGAGTGAGAGAGAGATAGAGAGAGAGGGCGACAGAGTGAGCGAGAGAGTAGACCTAGAACGATAGCGATATTCATTGGCACCTTGCCGTCTTGACAGACGATAGTTTGTGCTTTAAAAAGGCATAATAACTTTTAACTATGGCGGTAGCGAGTGTGACTGATAAGGCCAATTTGCGCTGTAAATGTCCGTTCACAGTGGGTGCATGTGAACACGTGGTCATTTCCACCATCATGCACCATCTTACGTCTCAAACGCTTGATGTGTGACTTTTCTGCAATAATTTTCTCCTTTGACTTTATTCCATTTCTGAAATTTGCCCTCCATGCAACACGTTCAGCTGCGACTTGCTCCCAATGTGCATTATCAATGCCTGTATCAATCATGTCCCGCTTACACACATCTTTGTATCGTAGTAGAGGCCGACCCTGAGATCTCTTACCCATTTGTAATTCACCAAAAAAGATATCCTTTGGTATTCTACCATCATCCATCCTCCTAAGATGTCCTATCCATCTAAGTCTACGAAGACTGAGCATGGAATAAACTGTCACACAACCTGATCTTTCCAATACTTCAGTATTTGTGATTTTGTCTTGCCACTTAATACCAAGAATTCTTCGCAGACACCGCATATGGAAGCTGTTTAAGTTGTTCTCTTGGTGTGAGTAAGTTGTCCAGGTTTCACTGCCATAGAGAAGAGTACTAAGGACACAGGCTTGATAGACAAGGACTTTTGTTTTGGCAGTAAGCTTCCTGTTCTCCCAGACTCTTTTTCTTAACCTGTTCATTGTTGTTGCTGCCTTACCAATCCGGATGTTGATTTCCTGATCTAGGGATAATTTGCTATTTACCACTGATCCTAGATATGTAAAATGGTCTACTATCTCTAGTTCAGGCGTCGTCAATAAAGATTGATGGTACCCCATGTGCACCTTGTGACATAATCTGTGTCTTCTTTTTGCTAATTGTTAAACCAAATTCAGAACAAGCATTGGAGAATGCAGATAGTAGACATTGCAATTTTCCTCAGAGTGGGTCGTAACTGCAGCATCATCTGCAAAAAGCAACTCTCTGATCAGTACCCTCCTAATTTTGGTCTTAGCCTTCAATCTCTGAGCATTGTAGAGGCCGCCATCTGAGCGTGAGTGAATGTATATACCACCATCCTGATCATGAAATGCATATTTCAGTAGAAGTGAAAAGTATATTCCAAAGAGGGTGGGAGCTAGTACACAACCTTGCTTAACTCCACTCTTGATTTCAAATTCTTCAGAAGTTGCACCATCAAACTTGATTATACCCTTCATGCCTGTGTGGAACGATTCCACAATGGACAGAAGAGTTGGTGGGCAGCCAATCTTCTTTAGTGCCTTGAACAGACCCTCACGACTGACCAAATCAAATGCCTTTGTGAGGTCGATGAAGGCAATAAACAGTGGTTGATTCTGTTCACGGCATTTTTCTTGCATTTGTCGCAATGAGAATATCATATCAGTGGTAGACCGGTTCTGTCGAAAGCCACACTGTGATTCGGGGTAGACTTGATCTCCTAGGACTTGAAGTCTGCGCAGAACAATTCTAGGCAAATACTTTTCCAACAATACACAGAAGTGAGATACCCCTATAGTTGTTGCAGTCGCTCCGATCGCCCTTGTTCTTGTACAGTGTTATGATGCTTGAATCTTTGAAATCCTGTGGGACTTGTCCTTCACGCCAGCATAGCTCTATTAGCTGGTGGATCTGTATAGTGAGTGTGTCTTGCCCACTCCTGATAACCTCTATTGGAATCCCATCCTTACCTGGAGCCTTGCCAGATGCAAGTTCATTTATAGCACACTTAACTTCTGTTATGGTGGGAAGTGTGTCCAGGTGGTCAAGAGTTGGTAGAGCCTCTATGGCGTTGAGGGCATCATCCGCTAGTTTGGTCTCACTTGAGTAAAGCTCCAAATAGTGCTCTACCCATCTGTCCATCTGCTGTTTCTTATCAGTGATGATTTCTCCAGTCAAGGTTTTCAATGGTGCACTTCTTTTGATCACTGGACCGCAGGCTTTCTTTATTCCTTCATACATGCTTCTTATGTCTCCCTTATCACTTGCGATTTGAATGGACTCACATAACTTGATCCAATAATCATTTGCACACTGCCTGGCAGCCTTTTGCACATCCTTCCTAGCTTGCCTAAGCTCACTCAGAGTGTTACGCGTTGGTCTTTCCTTGTTTCTTAAGAGAGCTTTCTTCTTCTTATCAATCAAGGGCTGCAGAGTCTCGCTGTTGGCCGCAAACCAGTCCTGCCTCTTATGATCCACAGTGCCGTAAACCCCTACGGCAGTTTTATAAAGAGTTTCCTTAATTTGACCCCACTTTTCATTTACTGTACAATTTTCTGGTGTATCAGTGAAAGCGTCTTCAAGTTGCTGTTGAAACTGAAAGCACTTTTCAGGATCATGAGTGTTAATAATATTAATCCTGAGGCTAGATTTGTGTTTAGCTGTGTAGATTCTCTTTGGTCTCAGTCTAACCCTTGCAACAACCAAAGAATGATCCGTATCACAGTCAGCACTGTGGTAACTACGAGTCAATGATATATGGTTCAGATGTTGTCTCCGTGTGATGATGAAGTCCAGCTGGTGCCAATGGCCGGATCTTGGATGTTTCCATGTGACCTTATGCATCTCTTTTGTTTTAAAAAAGGAGTTTGTAATACATAGGTCATTACTGGTGCAATGCTCCAGCAGCCTTTGCCCATTTTCATTCATGCGACCGATGTTGTATTTTCCAAGGCACACTGGCCATGAACTCGAGTCCTTGCCCACACGAGCATTGAAATCACCGAGCATATAAATGTAGTCAGATTTTGGAACTGCCTTGATCACGGAGTCTAACTCCTCATAGAACGAATCCTTCACATCATCAGAGGAATCGAGTGTCGGTGCATATGCAGTAATAATGGTGGCAAACCCACAAGAGGTTGCCAAGCGCAGGGATAATAGTCTTTCATTTCCTCCTGCTGGAATTTCAATCATTCCCAGTAGCGAATTCTTCACTGCAAAGCCCACACCGTGTTGCCTTTTTTCTGCCTGCCCTCTACCCTTCCAGAAAAAGGTGTAGTTGTTTTCCCTGAGTGACCCTTCCTCAGCGAGGCGAGTCTCCTGCAGGCCAGCAATATCAATGTTTAGACGATTGAGTTCGGCATCAATCACAGCCGTTTTTCTCACATCGTCAATATTGGTCAAGTCAGTGGAAAATCCTGGACACATGGTTCTCACGTTCCAGGTTGCAAGCCGTAGCTTGAGGTTTCTATATTTATTTTTGTTTGTACCTGGTGCATTGGTTTTACAGCCTGCGATTCAGATTTTGTCCTAGCCCCAAGCACCCATTGAAGCAGGCAGGCTATGGCGGATCAGCACCCAATTGGCTGGGGGCTGCCCAGCTTGAGGCGGGCGGTAGCTGATCAGTGACACCTATAGGTGTCTCCCACCGTCAGAGGCAACGCGTGGCGCCCCATGTCTACGCCAACTGACAAGGACTTATAACCCGTAACAGTTGCCTCTCGCTTTGATTCCGAGACCAGTTAAGACCAGGGATGGAGTTATTGCCTCTCCATAGCACAAAGCCTGGGCTAAAATATAGAGATCATGTGTTGCCCATGCAGCATGATCCCTCTCTCGGCCTGCCTAGTTTACTCCAGAGGAAAGGCAACACCCCTACATCTGGAACAAGACAAGCTGCAGAAGCTGCCGGATCAGCAAAGCAATGCTCTAACTGTCCGCCTGTCGGAGCTTCGATCCTAGACCAGTCGCCAACCAAGGCTTAGGGCCTGGTCCGCCCTGCCATGACATTTTGTCTTTAGCTTGCATTTCCTCGCACCAGGGTAAGGCTTGTACCCTCCCAATTGCGCTCTTCCGCCCGAAGCCGTTGGCACAATGTGGGGTGTCGGGTTTGGTAAGCGCCGCCCAACGTTCAGCGCTAACAGAAACCAGGTATCGATATATATATATATATATATATATATATATATATATATATATATATATATATATATATATATATATGAAATGTGAGAAAGCACGAGAGAGAGAGAGAGAGAGAGAGAGAGAGAGGAGAGAGAGAGAGAGAGAGAGAGAGAGGGAGGGAGAGAGAGGGCGACAGAGTGAGCGAGAGAGACCTAGAGACCTAGAACGATAGCGATATATATATATATATATATATATATATATATATATATATATATATATATATATATATATATATAATTTATATATATATATATATATATATATATATATATATATATATATATATATATATATGAAATGTGAGAGAGCACGAGAGAGAGAGAGCACGAGAGAGAGAGAGAGAGAGAGAGAGAGAGAGAGAGAGAGAGAGAGAGAGAGGAGAGAGAGAGAGAGAGAGGGAGAGAAAGCGAGGAGATATGGTAACAAAACGTATTCTTGTCTTACTACTTGCTTTACCTTTTCATGATTTCCCTCGTTTCTTCCCATTTTAATTGCCGCTAATTGTTTCCAGTAAATATTTTGTGTTATTCTGAGATCTTTCCCATCGATTTGAATATCTACCTACATTTTGATTATTTCGTCATGTTTAACTTTACCGAATGCCTTGGTATAATCTATAAAGCACAATTATATGTCTTTCTGTGATTCTATTGATCTCTCCGTTATTTTTCGAACTGTGTATATTGCGTTGTTTGTACTTCTTCTCTCATTTCGATCCTTGTTTTCTGTCTTGTTTTCCTCAATATTGTTTTCAATAGAAGTTTAGTAGCATAGTTTATGGGGTTGCTTGCTCGAAACTCTTCGCAATCAATTGCTCCTGGTCTTTTTGGTAGAGCTATAAATACATATTTTAACATATAACTAAGTATGTGTGTTCTATTGTAAATATCATTCGATAGTTTAGTTAACATTGCTATCCTACATTCTTCCAGTTCTTATAATTCGTCTATTTGGATTCCATAAAAAAAAAAAAAAAAGTTCGTTGCATATCTTATACAGGATTGATTGTTTGATTGATTGATGGTGCACATGGTGTACCATCAATCTTTATTGACGAACTGGAGATAGTAGACCATTTTACATATCTAGGATCAGAGGTAATTAGCAAATTATCCCTCGATCAGGAAATCAACATCAGGATTGGCATGGCAGCAACAACAATGAACATGTTAGCAAAAAGAGTCTGGGAGAACAGGAAGCTTACTGCCAAAACAAAAGTCCTCGTCTACCAAGCCTGTGTCCTTAGTGCTCTTCTTTGAGGCAGTGAAACCTGGACAACTTACTCACGCCAAGAGAAACGTTTAAACAGCTTTCATATGCGGTGTCTGCGAAGAATACTTGGTATTAAGTGGCAAGACAAAATCACAAATACTGAAGTATTGGAAAGATCAGGTTGTGTGACGGTGTATTCCATGCTCAGTCTTCGTAGACTTAGATGGATAGGACACGTTAGGAGGATGGATTATGGTAGAATACCAAAGGACATCTTTTTTTGGTGAATTACAGACGGGTAGGAGATCTCAGGGTCGGCCTCTACTACGATACAAAGATGTGTGTAAGCAGGACATGATTGATACAGGCATTGATAATGCACATTGGGAGCACGTCGCCGCTGAACGTGTTGCATGGAGGGCAACTATCAGAAATGGAATAAAGACAAAGGAGAAAATGATTGCAGATAAAGCACACACAGAGCGTGAGAGACGTAAGATGGTGCAAAATGGTGGAAGTGACCATGTTTTCACATGCACCTACTGTGGGCAAACATTTGCAGCAAGAATTGGCCTTACCAGCCACACTCGCCACCGCCATGGGTCGTAGTTATTAAGCCTTTTTGAAGCACAATGTACCAAACTATCGTCTGTCAAGACGGAAAGGTGCGAATGATGATGAATGATTGATGTAGGAACCGACATAACAGCATGCGGGATATTCCCATAAGCGCTCCGTCCCTATCCTCAGCAGCCAGCGAAGAGTTCCAACATAGTTCCAGTAGCAATCTGATCATATTTCCGTATCTTATACAGGACGGAGCAGTCAACCCCGGCATTTGTTGACTGTTCGTGATTCCTGGGCATGTTTACGTTCAGTTGTCTGCCATTGCTTTTTGATGATCGGCATCCACTACAATTTCATAAAAATAAACGCATTCGGTCTGCTGCCGAATCGCCCGCAGTCACGGAGCGATTCCATCTGGCCGGCTGTTTTTCCTTTCTTCACTGCAGAATAAAAGATGTATGTTCTCAAAATGACTAATTGAATCTGTTTGAATTTATAAACACACGAAGAAGGGTATTAGAGGCAAGGGTGACTAATATGATGAGGACATTGTGTATCCACTAGAGCAGTGGTTCTCAACCGGTGGGGAATTTCTCCCCCCCCCCCAACCGGAAGACCATATGTTAGGGTTCCCGGGGGGGGGGGGGGGGGGGGGGATTAAGATTATTTCAAGATCGCGTTAATACAAGAACCGATTATTTGGTATTGTTTTTCCCTCCATAATTTACAGTTCTGTACTTCTTGCCCTTTTAAATTCGGTTTAAAAGCGTAAGTAGACCCGCAAATCACGTTTTATGTAGACGTCTAGACTTGTATGTGTTATTAAATTTATCTTCCATTTTTACGTATATTGTGTAGGGACCGGAAAGGGGGGGGGGGGGATTTATACGGAAGAAATACAAAAAGGTGGGGGAATGACATTCTGAATTTATGGTGAAGGGATGCATGGGTTAAAAAAGGTGGAGAACTTCTGCTTTAGAGGGTAAAAGGCGGGGGTGGGGGGGGGGGGGGGGCAGAAAGAAATGATTGCGTAGTCCATTACCCCAAATGGACAACAATCACCTTCGGATTAATAAGCCTGTGAGGGTAAACCCAGGACTCATTCTGAGCCGGTGATGGACCCTCTCTATAACTTCTTGAAGTCGAACGGGGTAGGGGTAATGGTGAAATCGAAATCGAAAGAAATGAATGTTCGATTGGAGTCAAAGGGCGACAACTTAAAGAAATGTTTCCACACCACTTGGCTACACGTACACGTTATGTTCCCGGTCCATCAGCTGTGCGTGCGTGCGTGCGTGTGTTCGTGTGTGTGTATGTGTGTGGTGTGTGTATGTGTGTATGTGTGTGTGTGTGTGTGTGTTTGTGTGTATGAATGTGTGTGTAACTTATCCGTCATAGACTGAGTCTTTCAAGTGTATGTTTCTTTTCTTTCAGTCATAAACTTGACTGCTTCAGATACAGTTTTGCCCGATACGTCCTGAGCTCAATTTTGCTGGTTGGCTTCCTGTTACTGCTGGCAGCAGTTCTCGGGTTCCAGGTCTCACAGCAAGAACAGCTTCGGTTACAGACACAGAAAGTCCGAAGTGTCCACAGATCAATCTGCGTCTGCCCAGCATAGACCGTCATTCGGGTCCAATGAGGCCAGCTACATCGAGAGTGCAGAGGAATCCGATGTTGAAAGCTCTTGGTACGATGAAAACTTTCCTGACGATCAGTCTACGCCCAGCGTGTTGACTCTGCTGGAGATCTTCAGGAAGAAAGTGGCTATCACTGACAGAGTACTTGTAAATCCCCATGACTTTGACTACATTCATAATGCAACCAATGCTTGTTCTGGAAGAAAAGTGGAGCTTATAGCTGGTGTCGCCAGTCAGGCAAACAATTTTGAATCTCGTATGGCAGTTCGAGAATCCTGGGGAAAGTATAAGAATGACCAGGGAAACAATATGTTACTTCTTTTCTTCTTGGGAGCTACCAATGACCACATCACACAAGAGAAAATCAACGAAGAGGCCTTGAAATATGGAGACATTGTTCAAGAAACTTTTCTAGATTCCTACCGTAATCTCAGCCTCAAAACTGTGGCTTTAATGAAATGGGTAAGCCTCTATTGTCCCTGACTCGCTATTCGTGTTGAAAGCGGAAGATGATGCCTACATAAACATTCCCCGTTTGCTGGTAAAACTGCGAGAACAACTGACGCGAGGACCAATGTTCATCATGGGTGCCGTTCACCACAACACTGTGCCTTTTCGAGACCAAAAGAACAAATGGTATGTGACTAGAGACGAGTATCCGTGGAAGACGTTCCCCAACTACTTGTCCGGCACGGCCTACGCAATGACCAGCACAGCTGCCATGAGGCTGTATGTGGAGTCTCTTTACGTCAAAAACCTATTTCTGGAGGACGTTTACGTGACTGGGCTCGTCGCGGACCGGGCTGCAGTTCCTAGAATAGGAGAGGGTGAATTCAGCTGGGCCAAGATCGATCCCAATGGCTGTATATTCAAATACAAAATTAGTGGACACAAATACTCTTATGATGAACTTCGAAAGATTCACGATGAACTTATTGATCCCAGTTTTAAATGCTATTAGGAACACCGTGGTAATGTAAACAATGATTTTGTTTTAAATTATACAACCTGGTTGGTGGAGAACAACATTCAATAGAAGACATATTGCTTGAGAATTTGTTACATGTTATCGATATTGCTTGAGAATTTGTTACATGTTATCGAAATAGAATCACATAGTTAATTAACATATGTGACATTTGAGTTTGTGGCGGAAACTCCAGGCTTATCAAGGTCTACGTCTGCCCTAGGCAGAACTTACTGCTACAGCGAAACAAGGTAAACGTTAAAGATGTTTCTAGAAGCAATTGTGAGAGTTATCCAGGGTCGAAAACTATAATTATAACTGAGACCTTTTTATTTTCTTCATTTATTGTGTAATGCCTTCACCATAAGATCCGGAGTACGAGAAGGTTGTGTCCTGTCCCCTCTCTTGTTTATAACATATATAGACAACATATGTAAAGAAACCAGCCAAACAGAGACCTCAAGAACACAGAAGAAGAACCATATGCAAATCTAACCATTAGAGAACTCCTGTTTGCGGACGACCAAGCACTAATAGCAAAATCAGAAGCTGAATTACAAGACCACATGAATAGTCTAAGCGAAATGTGTAGAGAACATAACATGAAAATTAGCACAAGTAAAACAGAGGTATTGACTATAACTAAAGAAGAAAAAGCAACAATGATTCACCTAAACCAACATCCCTTGAAATAAGTAGAGTTTCAAATACCTAGGAAGTATAATATCATAAAATGGCAAATCAGAAGACGAGATCGAAAATAGATGCAATAAGGCAAACCAACTCATTGGACAAATGGCACCAATACTAAAGAACAAACATGTATCAATATATAATAAGAAAGCACTTTACAACACAATCTTCCTACCAACTCTATGCTACCAATGCCAAACCTGGACAATGACAGAAAAAGAGAAAAGAAAAATCACAACAACAGAAATTAGATTCCTAAGAAGAATACTTAATGTGTTAAGAAGAGATAAGATCAGAAATGAAGAAATCAGGACTGAAGTGGGGTTTATAGCTGCTCTAGATTTTATTAGAAGGCAGCAAGTCAAATGGTTTGGCCATGCAAGTAGATTACCAACTAACAGTATACCACAACAAGCAATTATGTACAGACCAGAGGGATGCAGAGGAAGAGGCCGACCACGTAAACGATGGACGCAGGGAATAACAGAGTCCATGGGAATATCGATACATGGAGCCCATAAGCGGGCACTCTCCCGCTGTTTATACTTCACCTCGACACCGCAAGGTACAAGAGGAACATGATGAGATGAGATGAGATTGTGTAATGTTTTTCTTTCTGTCTATTAAGCTGTCTGTCTGTCTGTCTGTCTGTCTGTCTGTCTGTCTGTCTGTCTGTCTGTCTGTCTGCCTGTCTGTCTGTCTGTCTGTCTGTCTGTCTGTCTGGCTGGCTGGCTGGCTGGCCGGCTAGCTGGCTGGCTGGCTGGCTGGCTGGCTGTCTTGTCTCAACTTGAAGCATTAAAAATCAAATGCACATTTTGTGACTGAGAAATGTACAGACAAAACATAAATACATAGTAACTTCCAATGTAAAATATTACTCTTGTCAATCTATGAAGGAAAGGAACCATTAACATAGTGGTTAGTGTGCATGCTTGCCACCACAATGGCTCCTGGTTGAAATCCCAGGAGTCGCAGGATTCATATTGTCAGTCAGTACTGCACTAGGAACAGCTCAGCGTCATAACATGAGTGTCGGATCATTGTCGGTGTGTTCTGGGGAATTCTCTGAGAGGAAAGGAAGCGAGGAAGAGAATTAGCCACTATCGTCACTATGTGGTGGTCTAGAATATCTGCAGAACTAAAATTTCACACAAAAGAGGCAGCAAGTGACACTGCATAGCATTTTTTAAAAAATTAAATGACTGGTCACAAAATCTTTCGACATAAATCACTCAATAGCTTACATGGATTCCTCTGAAAAATAATTCTTGTGGAGACTCGTGTGGCTAATGTGGAGTTGTGCGTGGTCATATTGCCACATGACATCTGCGGTGAAAGGTCCGCGTGGACAGGCATCATTGTGGATGGAATGTGATTACTGAGAAGAGATTGTTTCACATGGCACTGGTTCGAGTCTTCCGGCTCGGTGTTTGGATCTCTAAAATAACGTGCACCATCCCAAACAGTAGCATAGCATTTCTGTGTAGATGGCTGACTGCAGAGATGTCTCGGCTTCTGTAATGAGATATAAACCATTCCTTGTTCGATCTCTTGCTTCATCTCCAGTAACAGTAATACTTCGGAATGTATCACCTTCTGCTTCACAGTCCGGCAATGATACTTGTCCGACATCAGTAAGTTATTGTTTCAATTCTCGAATAAGTTGCTGCTGCCCATCAAGCAGACTGTTTGTTGAACGTAAGCACATCATTTCAGATATGGTGTTCTCGACTCTGCTTCACATTTATTCACAGATTGTATGTCATGTGCGTCGTTTAATACGCCTTGACCCCGTAGACAACAGTCTGTCACATAGCTCACGACCAATGATACATTTTACTCCACTAGTTCAGTTGCCTGCTCCGTGGTGTTGGCGATACGGACGCATTTCGTAATCTGGCATACCCTCGTTCGAAACACAGCTGCGGGCGATTTGGCAGCAGACCGTCTTGCTTTGGTTTATTTACGAAATGGTATGGTACGAAAGCAATGGCTGTAGCAATGTCCGTGGGGTAGGCGGAGCCATTACTTCACTCTATTACGTGGGATATGTTCTGGGCGTGGGTACAGGAGCTTTTAGTCTACAACCCCTCCGGTCTCTGGACCCCGCTTCCTCTCAACCTTTCAACCTAGGAACGATAGCCCCTAGGGCTCCATCCAGACGACATGACTCAACTCTGGTTTTGTCAAACAACATTGAAGTGTAACTGTATTAAATACAAGAGAGTCAAAGAAGATAGGTATAGGTGAAGGCAGGAAGTTTAGAAGCTAGGAAGATCCAGGATCTGCAGGATAGGTTCAAGGCATTCATCAAAAAAATCCGTCCAAAGAAGCTCAAAGAGCGGAGATTTAGTTTCTTTCATTTACAGGATGTCGAGCAGTGGACATTCATCGAGTAATGTAGGCAGCGTACAGTAACAAATGTGTGTCGAAAACAACAGTGACAGACTGTTTCGGAAAGGACGTCACTTCACGACAGATATTCGACGGCCGGGTCAAGCGCATATTGTTGCAAACCCCCCCCCCCCCCAAAAAAAAAAAAACCACCGCCAAACAGATGAACCGTTGTCGAAGCATACGTTCGCTAGCGAAAGAATTTGATGTGTCAATTGGGACAACTCAAAAGGTCGTTCGTAAGAAACTGCAATATCGGAAATTGTGTTCACAGTGGGTACCACGGATGTTGACCAACCACCAAAAAGAGGAACGCACGGGATGGTGTTTGAACCACTTGCTGCGTTATAGAATGGAGGGTGATGCCTTTCTCTTTCGCATAGTGGCAGGCGATAAATCATGGTGTCACCACTTTGAGCCGAGCAGCAAAAGAGAGAGCATGCAATTGAAGCATGCTGGATCACCAAAAGCCAAAAAATTTAAGTTACAGGTTCCCGCTGATAAGGTTTGGCTGAGCGCATTTTTTTTACCATGAAGGCCTCTTGTTGGCCGACTTTAAAGAACATGGTGTCAACATCAACTTTACCCATTACTTGGAGACACTAGACAAGCTGCAGAAAGCCATCAAGTATAAACGACCTGGCATGCTTTCTCGCGGTGTGATTTTGTTGCACGATAATGCTCGTTCGCATGTCGCAAAGATTGTGCAGGAAGCATTAGCAAGGAAGAAGAGGGAAATTCTGCAACATCCAGCCTATAGTCCTGGTTTGTCACCATGTGATTTTCATTTGTTCGGACCTCTAAAACAAAGCTCTCAATGGGCAATGATTTCACACAGATGCAGATGTAATAAACGCGGTAAACACTTGGTTCAGTGAGCAACCACAATACTGTTTTTGTGTGGACGGCATTTACCGCCTACGTAAGCAATGGGATGCTGGCCTGAATGACTACGGCGACTTCTTTTGACCAACCGATGGTGCATAATTCATTCAATATGAATGCTTTGTTTAATTCTACCACACTTGTTAATGTTTCTTTCATGCTTTTGTAATAAATGCCATGGAACGGGTTTCAAATGAACGTCCCATATATATAATATATATATATATATATATATATATATTATATATATATATATATATATATATATATATATATATATATATATATATATATATATATATATATATATATATATACCTATAGAAATAGGACATCAGGTTTCATTGGTCTCTGTGGTTTCTCGACAACTGACATTTCTGTGTTGATTTAATGTGGGTGTAATATTTAACATCATCAACAATTTATGTTTTTTATTGAAATGTAAATTAATAACGTTTGTTTTGTATATTACAGTTTTACCATTTGTGAAATGAGTTTATATTTTTTAACAGTCTTCACTTCACATTCCTCGCCGGTTACCAAATTATTGATATTCAAGTATTACGTTGAAAAAGCCCATAGAACATGTGTATTTTATAATGTGCTAAGTAGAATATAGCTATTCAGTTCTATTAATTAACCCTCACAGTGGCGCTTTGACAACCACACGATCACGTGGGATTAATGCAGACAGCTAATATTATTTCTATGTGTTCATTTGAGGAAAAACATGTCTACGTGTATATTTGAGGACAAACATCTCTATAAGTATATTTGAGGACAAAGATCTCTATATGTATATTTGAGGACAAAGATCTCTATATGTATATTTGAGGACAAACATCTCTATATGTATATTTGAGGACAAACATCTCTATATGTATATTTGAGGACAAACATCTCTATATGTATATTTGAGGACAAACATCTCTATATGTATATTTGAGGACAAACATCTCTATATGTATATTTGAGACAAACATCTCTATATGTATATTTGAGGACAAACATCTCTATATGTATATTTGAGGACAAACATCTCTATATGTATATTTGAGGACAAACATCTCTATATGTATATTTGAGGACAAACATCTCTATATGTATATTTGAGGACAAACATCTCTATATGTATATTTGAGGACAAAGATCTCTATATGTATATTTGAGGACAAACATCTCTATATGTATATTTGAGGACAAACATCTCTATATGTATATTTGAGGACAAACATCTCTATATGTACATTTGAGGAGATACTCTACAGCGATGACAACGAGCTCAAGTTGAAGGCTGCTTTCTTTGATATACGGGGGAACTTCAAATGAAAACCTTAAATGTTTTTTAGCGATTATATTCTGAAAAAGTATAGAACATATATATCATTTTTCGGTGTTAGTAAACGCTGTGTTCAATGTAGGTCCTCCAGTGCCTACGAGTACGGGGAATGTTTTACACACTGAAAGTGGAGGTCTTCGATGGTTTCAACCGTTGCACAGGCAGTATGGGGGTATAACATTGTCATGTTGCAAAAGGAAACCTTAATCAGAAGTCCACGTCGTCTGGATTTGATAGCGGATCGAAGATGATTCCTGGGAAGACTTCTATACGTATAACTGGTGATAGTTTTTCTTTCTTGGCATGTAGTGCTCTAAAAGAACGCCTGGCTCATCCTATAAGCGTCAGCATAACCTTCCCTGCAGATGACTGCGTGCGAAACTTTTTTGGTTTCGCTAAGGAGGGTTAGCGCCATTCCTTGCTCGCTTTCTTCGTTTCCGGCTCGGGGTAGTGAACCCTGGTTTAATCTCCAGTAACAATTCTTGAAAGGAAATCACCACTTGCTGCTTCAAAGCACTGCAAGCGTTGTTGACACGCATCAATGCGTCGATGTTTCAATCATGGAATAAGTTGCCGTGTTACCCACCTTGCAGACACTTTGCGGTACTGTAGCAAATCATGGATGATGTGGTGTGCTGAACCTTGATTCATATCAAAATGTGCGGCAATGTCACTCACAATCTATCTATCGTTTCCTGTACGAGGCTTTCAACGGCTGCAATTGACGCTGGGGGTCACTACTTAGTGTGCCTGATCCGGTCGTGAGCAGTCTGTCACAGAATTCACGCCGCTTTAAAACTTCCTACTGCACCCATACACTTGCTTGACTGACAGGCATACGTCACCATACTGAGCCTTTATTCGCCACTGAATTTCTAAAGGTTTCACCCATTCACTGATTTTTAAAAAAAAATGGATAATAGAAGGCTGTTTCTCTTTCGTGTATGTCAAAAGTGGGGAGGCCATCTTTAAACAGTTCGTCTGGCTCATGATGTCAGGTGATGAACGCTATTGACACCCGTAACAACAATATTGACAGGTTATAAGACAATAGTATGGTTATTATAATGTCCATCATACTTTAAAGGATTTCAGGTTTTCATTTGAAGCCCCCTCGTATTTAGGCTGACGGCTGAAGGAGTAAGAAGAAGAATCTGTTAGTGATTTCGGGTTCTGAAACGGTTAGCTATGTGGATCGTTTGTTGGTAATGAACACATCCAGCAATAATAATTCCCATCATCCTGTCTTCATAGCTCATTGTTCCGTCTCCTGCAAACTATTCTAGCCATCGCTACACATAAACTCTTCTTTCTCCAGGGATGGCCATCCCATCCTTGTCACCCCCCCCCCCTTTTTTTTCAACTCCCCCCCCCCCTCCCCCCACCGCCCAGCCTCTGGAGTACACTTCCACTGTAGCTTGTCTGCACTGAGATTCTCTCCAATAATCAATGGTGTCTTCTTGTATCTCCAGCTAAATAATTAGGTTTAATCTCTCTGTAGACAATTTTCAGATACTGTCTAATTATTCAGTAAAACATATGATCAAAAGCTACAGAGGCAACAATTGATTCCATACTAATTAAATCCCATTTGCATTGCTTGGATGTCACAGACTTATGTATGCCTGTGATGCGTTTTGTTAAAGTATCCCATGTTAACTTTAGTGTGAGTTTCACACCAAGTGGGTACAGTTATACTCACTTTACGATGAGTTTCACACCAAGGTAAAACAGTCATGTCTTTACCCAATACCATGACTCCAGGAGCAGCGTAAAGGACAGGCATATTCAACGCATAATTATAAATAGAATACAATGAAGAAGTGTTATGAGCACGGGATCAGCAGAACTAAAGCCATTTATGCTCACATGAATGTTCTTTGGATGAATTGTAATCCTTGCCATGTTATTTATCAAGACTGCAATGTTATGATATTAAATTGTTCCATTGGAGGCGATCATGACTCTCCACAGATCTCTGTCTTTGGTTTTATGTATCAACTCCGCTGTTGTTATTCCTCCATGCCACGGTCTCAATCCATCCATCATTTCTCTTGGTCTTCCTCTGCCTCTCTTCCCTTTGATCTTTCCAGTTATCACGATGTTCTCCAACGCCTCTCTTCTCATCACATGACCAAAAAAGCTGTTTGCCTCTTTCTTATTGTTGTATATAATGTTCCAGTTTCATAAGCCTCTTTCAGGCAGTCGTTGTAAGTAACTTTGGCAGTCCAAGGAATTCGCAAAATTAGTCTCAGTAACGACGTCCATGTTGCTTCCAATCTCTTCATAATATGTTCATTTACATTCCAAAATTCACGGCCAAACAGCAAAACTGAATGTTTTTTTTTTGTTGGCGCTCCTTCGCTTTGAACTCAAGCGTAGTCCATACACACTATTTATAGTAGTCATGGACTGAATTTTGCATGTGGATTAGCTTTTCCTATTAACAGTGTCCCTCGCCTTTCTAGCGAACCCACTCCTACTTCAGAGGTACTTGTAATTTACGTCCACAAGTCAAAGACGACAGTTCCACATTTTAATCCAGCTGTCCGGTGTAGAGGCTGAACCGCTTAAGTTGACATCAGCACAACAAATGTTTAAAAACACGCGTGCTTACCCATTCGGCCATGCGGACCTGCAAACAGGTTCTATATAGCACTTCAGCACTCTCTTTCTTACATTCAATGGTAGCGACTTACTGCATAAAATCGCTTGTCCTATTCTGCTCTTAATCTCATTTGTGCATCTTTGATATGATGTTTTAAATGCCCCTAGGTATTTAAAACTATTCACTTGGCGAAAAATTTTCCCTTGTATCTATATTTCACATTTGGGTATCACCTGTTTCTTTGATGTCACCATTGTTACCGTTTTCTTGATATTCAAGGAGAGTCCTCTCTTTGCACTCTCTGTTACTATAATGTCCAGCAATTGTTGTAGATCTTTTGCATTATCCGCCATCAATACTGTGTCATCTGCATAGCATATATTGTTTATATTATAAGCTCCGTATATTATTCCTGGCTTCTCTTTAATATCTCTCATTACTTCGCTATAGAGGGAGAAGAGATCCGATGACAAAACACATCGCAGTCGTACCAGCAGCCTTATTTGTTCATAATTTCCTTCTTTATTTTCCATTGTAATTACTGCTACTTGGTTCCAGTAAATAATTTTTTTAATTCTTAACTCTTTCCCATCAATGTTAATATCTTCCAAAACTTTAATCATTTCAGCATGTTTTACCTTATCAAATGCCTTAGTAATAATATTTCTTTGCTCGTTTGATTAATGGAGTCCTTTAACATTTCCCATTGTACGTTTATATTCTGTATTTTAGCTATTGCATTGTACCTATTTTTTTCACAACCACACACTATTGCTCTTGAATTTCTTTATCCATCTTCAAAACCTTTTTATTAAGTCTCATGTTCTTAACCACTATTTTCTGTCTTTTGTCTTACTTTTATTATTCCAGGTAGTGGTACATGATGACTAATGCAGTCAGTACCCGTCATTGTCTTTACATTAATTAACTCATTTCGAAATCTTTTATTATATATATATATATATATATATATATATATATATATATATATATATATATATATATATATATATATATATATATATATATCTGTGTGTGTGGGTGTGTGTGTGTGGGTGTGTGTGTGGGTGAGTGAATGTGTGTGTGTGTGTGTGTGTGTGTGTGTGTGTGTGTGTGTGTGTGTGTGTGTGTGTGTGTGTGTGTGTGTGAAAAATAGCAGATGCATGTTAGCATTCAACATTGATTTGACTAATAATAGATTTGATATTGTTGAACAAAAGACCGCAGCCAATATACTTCTAAGCTCTTGATGTGACTGTTTTTCTCGGCTGTGTATTATTGTTAATCTTGTCATCGCCTAAACTGAACTGCACACATTTTTGACTGGAATACTTGATGTTCTGGAAGTGAATGTTCGAGACTTCTTCTATTGTAGACCTGCAAGCCAGGAAGGTGATAAATCGGTTTGAGACACGAGCAGACACACTTCAGCTGCCGAGTTATTCTTTGCAGTCTACCAGCCCTTTTCCCAAGTTTAGTAATATCTACACATATTTGCATAGACATGCGAATAAAATGCTACACAAAGTGTCTACATTGCAATGAATGTTTAATTCCTTGTAATTATAATAGATTGTAAATGTTATATACATTGTCATGCGTGCAAATACAGGTGTATAATAAATACTAATTCCATTTCTCTTCAATTTCATTTTACGTTCACTGTTGTAAATATTGTCAGCTAAAAGCGCTAATCACAATTTGTAATATGTATTAAAAGTATGGACATTTGTCCAAGTTTCGAGTGAGTTGAATGTGACTCGGAAACTACCGGACTCACTGTTTCTGTGGCCATGTTGTCATCTCCACTTGGATGTGTATTTCATACATAAGTTCAAGTAAATATAAATAATCCTTTTTTCAAGCTATGCAACGTATTGGATATACGGTTCCAGCCCCAGGAAATGTCTTGTTTCGACCGAAGTCTGTATCAACAAGTGTCATCGAATACCAAAAACAAAACAATAAATAACAAAAGGGCAACAAACAACAATAGAATGTTTACTTGGATATCCAAGAAAACGTCCAATTTGCTTCTTTGATATCCAGCTAAGTATTATTATATTATGTATTTTTAAAAATAATTATTGTGCTTTCTTGTTGTGTGATAATGATTTCAGTCGAAACGTGTGATGTGCATTGCGTATATGTGTGTTTTTTTCCCTTCGACGAGCTTTCTAGTCTTCTAGTTCTCTAGTCTTTCTAGTCTTCCTTTCTAGTCTTTCTAGTCAGCTTTTGGATATTGTAGTAACAGAGAGTGTAAGACATGGACTTCCCTTGAATGCTTAGAAAATAGAAACAATGGTTATATCAAAGAAAAAAGATTGCTTATGTTCAAAGAAAAAGATGACACATAAATGTGAGATAACAAGAAAAGGGAAAATGCTTAACCTAGTCGATATATTTAATTACCTAGGGGCAGGGCAGTTACACCATCAGATGGAAGAGGTAATAAAAGGGTTAAGAGCAGAATAGGTCAATCAAAAGCTGCATCCAGAAAGTGAAAAGTGTCTGATGTAATAAATCACTATAATGAATTAAGAAAATGAGGACTGAAATGTTATATAGAACCTTTTCTCTGCATGGCAGCCAATAATGGAGCAGTAATGAAAAAAATTAGGAAGAATGTTTAGAACACCTTGGACTGTCGGAGTAACTAACAATGATTACATGAAAAGGACCAATGAAACTATAATACCATACACAACTTTAGGAAAGAAAAAACCAAATTATCTGGTCTTCTGATGAGATGAGGGACATTGGAGAGTATCGTGACAGCTGAAAATATCAGTGGGAAAAGAGGCAGAAGCTGATCAAGATGGACTGAGAGGTGGCATGGAGGAATATCATCAACGGAGTTGATCCAGAACACCAAGGACCGAGATCTTTGGAAAGACATGAACGCCAACGCCAGCTGGCAAGGAGCATGATGATGATGATCTTTCGACTTCTGGTATCAACTCGGCAGTAGTCAACCCTCTTTTATTATAAAATATAGGCACACAGTAATTTTAACACTCATGGGTGAACAGACAGTAATGTTACCACTCATGAGTGTACAGACAGTAATTAAACACTCACATGTTTACAGACAGTAATATTAACACTCATAAGTGTACAGACAGTAATGTTAACACTCATGTTTGTACAGGCAGTAATGTTAATACTCACATGTTTACAGATAGTAATGTTAACACACAGGAGTGAACATACAGTAATGTTAACACTCATGTGTGTACATGCAGTAATGTTAACTCATATATGTACAGACAGTAATGTTAACACACATGAGCGTACAGACAGTAATGTTAACACTCATGTGTCGTACATACAGTAATGTTAATACTCATGAGTGAACAGACAGTAATGTTAACACTCATGAGTGAACAGGCAGTAATGTTACCACTCATGAGTGTTAACATTAATAACTGTCAGTGTGAACATCAGCATCAGCACAACTCGTGTTTACCAAGGTTGACATAAAACATCAGCACAACTCGAGTGTACCAAGATTGACACAAAACATCAGCACAACTCGAGTGTACCAAAGTTGACATATAGTATCAGCACAACTCGAGTGTACCAAGGTTGACATAAAACATCACCACAACTGGAGTGTACCAAGGTTGACATAAAACATCAGTACAAGTGGAGTACCAAGGTTTACATAAAACATCAGCACAACTGGAGTGTACCAAGGTTGACATAAAACATCAGCACAACTCGAGTGTACCAAGGTTGACACAAAACATCAGCACAGATCGAGTATACCACGGTTGACATAAAACACCAGCACAACTCGAGTGCACTAAGGTTGACATAAAACATCACCGCAACTGGAGTGTACCAAGGTTGACATAAAACATCAGCACAACTCGAACGTACCAAGGTTGACATAAAACACCAGTACAAGTGGAGTGTACCAAGATTGACATAAAACATCAGCACAACTGGAGTGTACCAAGGTTGACATAAAACATCAGCACAACTCGAGTGTACCAAGGTTGACATAAAACATCAGCACAACTCGAGTGTACCAAGGTTGACATAAAACATCAGCACAACTCGAGTGTACCAAGGTTGACATAAAACATCAGCACAACTCGAGTGTACCAAGGTTGACATACAACATCAGCACAACTGTCACCCGCATTGGATGCTGAAAACATTACAGTGTACCTACTCAGCTCAGGCGCCTTCTTCAAATATGACACACAGCTGACAGAGACAGTCCAATGGACGGTGCTTCTAACGTACACAAGTCAGAATGGAAGACACAACCTTGCAAGTCTACCTAAACATGGGAAGATTGCGTCTAGACTCGGGCCAGACAGATATCTTTATGTCAACACATTGTATATTAATAAACGACAGATCGCACCAATAAATGGCGCAGCTATTGTTCGCGCTGACATTATTGCTGAGAATGGCGTGATTCATATCTTAGACAGCATTATTTTTCCAGCCTCCAGTGGCCTTACCATTGCTCAGTACATCGAGAAACCAGAAGATCACAGTCTATCATTCAGCGTTATAGTCATGGCGGACGTCGTGGTGCAGTCGCTAAAACAGAAGACGAATAGTTCGCAAACTTTAATGACGTCCTTCTCACCCAATGACTCCTACCTGATGAATATGCCTGACTACGGGAAAACACCACTGTTTCATAACACCACACTGCTAAGACAGGTCTATGAAGCACATATTATTGAAAATGAGGCCCTATTCCTTCCATATGAGGCGTCGGAGATTCCACCAAAAGCGGCAATGTTTGGTACTCTTCGTTTCTACAGACGTAGTGGATTTTTGTATGTGGTCAACAATCGTGTCCACGCCCGGGTGGTCAAGCCAAACATTGCCATAGTGAACGGTGTACCCCACGTCATAGACAACCTTCTCCTCTATGTCTACCACAACGCAGGTACAGATAACTTCTGGCGACAATGTCAATTCTACTAGGATATTCAACAAGTGCATCAAGATATTACGGGAGGATCAGATCAACAAGTTAGCCACTGAGACTTTGAACATGTTCATCCCCAGTGATTTGGCTTTCTCCAAGTCTCCCATGTTTTGGCAGAGACCGTTCTACATATCTGATCATTATACCAAGATTGATGGACAGCACGTGATATTTGGTCACTCCTTAGGACACCAGCACTCTGTACGATGGCCGTAGACTGACCATGTCTGAGGACAACCTTTAACTATGTGACTTTAACTATGTATTTTGTACCTTTTGATATTGTGTAGTAACTTTAACTATGTAGTATGTACTATTTGATGGATATTGTATGATATTGGTTTTGTTTCCCGTACATATGTATCTACGGTGTTTGCCATAAATGAGGCGCTGGAACCTCTTGACACCGGGTGGATTGGACCCGTTAGCTATTACAGCAGCCAATCTAGGAGATGGAAAACTCCGATTATAAACCCCCAAGTTTAAGATGGAACGACGTGCCGAGGACTGAATGGCCACGGGTGAGCTGGTCTTGAACGTGGAACGTCTGGTATGCGGGCGGGGCGGCGCCAGGCGTATGGACTCCTGAGGGACATCCCCTGCCCCTTCCCTAGCAGGCAGGCTCTACTAGGGGGACCGATTATTTCCTGCAATATCCAAACTTTGCTTATGAAATCAATTAAATACGGGAATCGTCGCCGGAGCTACGGAGCACGTGCTCTGCGCTTGACACATCCTTCAGAGGCTAGCGAAGAAAGAGTGAGGAGGAGAAGACGAGGAAATGGTGTGAGAAGAAGGCATAGAAATAGGAGGGCAGGCGCCAGGAGAACAAGACGAAAAGTGGAGAGACTAGGTCTCAACCATGTAAGAGTGGGATACTGGAACTGTCGTAGTGCCAGGCAGAGAGGTCCTGTATTGGAGCGGCTAATATATGATTTTGATGTCCTCATGCTCCAGGAGCTAAATACAGACAAATACCATTGCCCTGGGTACGCCACTTATATAAACCCTACTGGGCAGAAGAGACATGGGCAAGGTCTGCTGGTGAAGGAAGGAGTGAAGCATGTGGTACTTGACTTGAGCCAGTGGAATCACAGTGCAAGAGAGGTCCAGGGTATACAAATGGAGATTGATGGCTTAAGTTGGAACATCATAAATGTATATGCCACAGTGGACTGTTTTGTCAGAAAGGAACACTGGGACTGGCTTAAGGAATTGGAGGAATTACCGGGTGATAGGCTACTCATATGTGGAGACTTCAATGCGAGGAACAGAGATTGGGACAGTAGTGGAGAAAACCGACAGGGAATTGCCCTTGCGGAGGCCATGGTGGACTCCGATGTGGTCTGCATAAATGATGGTAGGCCGACTAGAATGGCAATGAGGCCTGGCGATGCAGACACAGCTATTGACTTGGCACTTGTCTCCCAGTCATCAGTCCTTGATGTAAAGTGGACTGTTTTGAATGACCATGGGAGTGATCACATGCCATGCGCAGTCCTGATCTCTAAATCCAGGAAAGTTAAGGCTGGGAGAGCGCGCAAGACCTTCCGGTATGAGTGGACCGACAGCCTTCTTGGACGCCTCAGACAGGGGGCATGTAACAGGACTGTTAAAACCCCTTTTTTGCAGCCCCCATGGTGGACCCCAGAAGTAGACCATGCTTGGAAAGCAAAGAGAGCTGCAGTGAAGCAGCTAAAGAAAGTGCAACAGACACTTCGAAGCTCACGAGAGGAAGTGGACACAGCGGAAAATGTCAAGAAATACAAGGTGGAGGCTTTCAAGCGCTGTGCTACAGAGGCCAAAAAGGCAAAATGGGAATATTTCATGAAGGAGATTGGAGGTGATAAACCACTGATAAATATTCTGGAAACTGCACAGACAAATACAAAGAAAAGATTGGCCTATGACAGTGTGAACAATTGTAGCATGATGGAACAGAATCCCCATTCCCAGTCCGACACATTTCATAAAGATACTTTAAGTCTTAACGGGGACCATCCCAGATAGAAGGGCTATTATTAGATCGTATGTTCTAGAACGAGTTGGGGGAGGGCAGAGGTATGCGCTTGGTTTTCATTGGCTAATCAGTAATGAGCCCACGCTATTCCTGGGCCATATTTTAAAATCTAATTAGTTGAGCGGGGATTTCACCGGGAGCGGTCGCTAGTGTGATGTGATGACCCAACAATGCCCTTAAAGATCTGATAATATATTGTTCTCTGGACAACAGAGAACAGTATGGTGGAGAGGCCATCCATATATCATCTGGGACAACTAAACAGAAGTCCTAGATCCAGAAGTGACTCCCCATCAAAAGGCAGGAAAATCTAAAAAGAATTTTCTCTCAGCTCTTTAACAGCTGAATGCATAAATGGGAGCATAACACAATCTGAAGCACTATAATAGTGGTGAACTGGACAGTGATCTTGAGTCAGTCAGGGATCAACTGAGACTAACATCAAATCTTGTTCTATGAACTACATTCATGGAGAACTGTGGGGCAGCTTGGAGTGTTTGTTTATCTAAGACTAAACTTAGAAAATATCCAGCCGGATGCTCACACAGTGATTCTTGAAGAATGTGATTGAACAGTAGGGAAGTTGATCTGGCTAAGTGAGTAGCTGCAATGTATGGGACATTAAGTGTGTCATTATTGAAGTACCCAGTGACAGCCTTCACTAACAGCCTGATCAACGGTGAGATGCAGTACCATATCATCATACCAAATCTTGTCTTCAGGAGGAATGAATCTGCCATGAAGCTTATTCTGGGGAAGCTGCTAACTGGAGCTAGTCCAACATCCATGCTGATGATAAAAGGATTCAACAGATCCAGAACAGTAGTTTCTTCCTTGAGTGCCCATGGATAGGATTTCCTAAATTCCCAAGAGACAGGAAATGATGATAGATACCGATACTGTAACGGAATGGAAGGATGGAGAATACGATACACACACATCATGATTGTAACTGACTCAGAAAGCATGCTGAGTAGGGTGAGGACAGGCAAGCTTCGTGCAGAGTGACTTGCTTCGCTTCGGAAGTCATGGGTGACAAGCATCGTCTGGATCTTTTCTCCGGGGCATGCTGGTGTGCTGGGGAATGAACAGGCGGACAGATTGGCTGGCTCTGCAAAACTTGAGGAGTATTGATGCATGATAAGGCAGACGTGGTTGCGGCCTTGTGGGAGCACGTGTACACCTTGGAGGAGCAAATGGATCACCATGGTCTGGCAAGAATGCGACAGCAAGGGGTGACGAGGGGATCTGGCCGACGATCGACGCTCAGATGAAAGGCGAGACGGACACATAATCAAATTGCTACTGGTACAATTAGTGTTGTAACTCTTCGCTGGCTGTTGAGGATGGGGACGGGGCGCTTATGGGAATGCCCCAAATGCTGTGATGTCGGTGCCTAAATCAATCAATCAATCAATCAATCAATCCATGTTAACACAATGTCCAACAATTGTTGTAGGTCTGTTGCATTATCCGCTACCAACACTGTGTCATCCGCATAGCGTATTTTGCTTATATTATAACCTCCGATTAGTATATCCTGGCTTCTCTTTGATCTCTCTCATTATTACTTCGCTATAGAGGGAGAAGAGATCCTGCGACAAGACACATCCCTGTTGTACTCCTATCTTTATCTGTTCGTAACTACCCTCTTTATTCCCCATTTTAATTGCTGCTACTTGGTTCCAGTAAATATTCTTTATTATTCTTAAATCTTTCCCATCAATGTTGATATCTTCCAACATATTAATCAGTTCATCATGTTTTACTTTATCAAATGCCTTAGTATAATCTATGAAGCACACATATATTTCTTTCTGTTTCTCTATTGACCTTCTATTAGTGTTCGTAATATATATATATATATATATATAATATATATATATATATATATATATATATATATATATGTGTGTGTGTGTGTGCGTGCTTGCGTGCGTGCGTGTGTGTGTGTGTGTGTGTGTTGCAAAATTATACTGAGTCACCATTGTGTAAGCTGCAGCAAGATGTACCAACAATATGGAACAGTATTTTTTATTATGCTACATAATCTTCTACAGGCTAGAGATGCATTAACTGTTTACATGTCAGATGAAAAGAAGCACTACAAAGGTCCAAAACTGTCAGATTCAGATTGGGAGAAGATTTCGAAATGTGTCACAGTTTTGGACTTATTCAGTCAGACCACGGTCCTGCTTGGCGGTCAAGATTATGTTTCATGTAGCTGTGTATTGCCACTGCTATCATTGTTGACAAAGCATATGACTGTACACGATGATGATCCGGGCTACATAGCTACATTTAATACAGCATCTTTTAATGACTTCAGTGAACGTGTAGCTAATATGACAAGTATTGAAATACTACAGCTTGCAACAGCACTTGATCCACGCTACAAATACCTGAAGTGTTTGTCAAAAGATGCAAAAGGACGAACTTGGTCATGTATTGAACAACAAATAGCAGTTGGTGTTCATGATGAGCAGATGGAGACTACTGCAACGAATGAGACTGACATTGACAATGAAACTATATGTAAACCAAATGAAAAGCGTATTAAGCTAATGGAGTCTGACTCAGACACGAAGAACATGATGACAATTCTTCTGATAAATTGCTGCATTATAAAATGAAGAAGAAAGTTGCTGAATCGGTTGACCCTCAACAATGGTGGAAACTTAATGAACATCGATATCCAAAATTGGCATTCCTTGCCAAGACCATTCTGTGCATACCGGCTACCTCAGTTCCATGTGAACGATTGTTCAGCTCTGCTGGTTATATTAAGACGTGCTCATCACTTGAAGCAAATACTGTCAACATACTCGTCTGTTTCCATAGTTGGTTTTTAGATGACATATGAACAAGACAATCCAGTGTTATTTCAATTTTTTACAAATACGACTATAATGAAAGTTATGTGACTATAAATGTTTTGCTTTAATCGAAATTAACTATTAATTACTCGTTAATTTTTGAAGTTAACTATTAAATTTTAATTAATCGGTCGCAGCCCTATTATATTATATTATATATATATATATATATATATATATATATATATATATATATATATATATATATATATATATATATATATATATATCCGGGTAGCGGGGTAGGGGTATACCCTATCAAAGGAGAAGTAAGGTGCCTCCTTCCCTCCGCTAGCCTACGGGACACCCTTGGGCAAGGTGGAGTACCCGTTTAGCCCCCCCCCCCCAACAGGGTAACGTGAAGCCATGGGAGCAGGTGGTGGATTGGACTTGGGAGCAGCCGACAGATAGTTGTTGGTTATGGTTTCAAGTCAGTGACGGTGGGCAGAGGATCTCTCAGTAGAGACAATGGCTACGGTCATCCGATCAGTATGGTCACTGCCAGGAAGGAAGAATGGTAGACTTCCCTCCTTATTGATTCCCGGGCAGAGGAGGCTCGTCAGCCTTGGTTGGTATCTCTTCTAAGAGAGGGAACTCTAAATCTCAAACCTCCGCTGCCTTGCGGGTATACCCATATGGGAAAGGCTTCGGGAGTAAACCCTGAGGACAAATCCGGAGATGGAGTCCCTAAGGCAGTTCCATGTTGTAAACAACATAGTTCTGGCAACTCCTGCGACGGCACCGATGCCAAGTTGCATTGGCTACTGCCTTTCCCTTGGTCAACATCGGCGACGTGGAGAGGGGGAACCTGCTACTGGGCAACAGCTGGTTCTCCGATTTCCATTGCCCAGGCTTGTGCCCTGAAGAGGTCACTTCAGCACCGCGTAAAGCGGTGACACAACACGGGAAGTAGCATTTGCCGGTTATAAGTCTTAATGCTCGATTGGCGTAGAGCAAGGCGCCAGGGGCTACTTCCGACGGTGGGAGAGATCATCGTATCTCACTAGACAGCTACCGCCCGCCTAAGCTGGGCAGCCCCCAGTCAATAAGGTGTTGTCTCGCCACGGTTCATCTGCTCCTGAGGGTGTGTGGAGCTTAGGGGGAAATCCTGACACATGGACCGCAATCTATACACCTAACAGCAAGAAAAAAACAAAACAACCGGCCCTAAGGCTGGGAACATGGAACGTAAGAACCATGACCCCTGGCATCTCAGACGATCTAAATGAGATTGTGGATGCCCGCAAAACTGCAGTGATAAACAACGAACTGCTAAGACTGGGGATAGACATTGTCGCCCTGCAAGAGACCAGACTCCAAGAATCTGGAAGCATCAAGGAGAGGGACTTCACTTTCTACTGGCATGGCAAGCCGTGCGGAGAGACCAGGGAGCATGGAGTTGGCTTCGCTATCAGAAACAAGCTGCTCAATTCCATCATACCACCAAGTGATGGCACTGAAAGAATATTGAAGCTCCAACTCCAGACAGAGGCAGGCCCAGTTAGTATTATAAGCGTTTACGCCCCAACACTAACTGCAGCATCAGAATCTAAAGACAAGTTCTATGACGACCTTAGCAAAGAAGTCAGTGAAACACCAGAGAAACAACATCTTTTTATCCTGGGGGATTTCAATGCCAGGGTTGGCTCCGACCACGAATCTTGGCCTTCATGTCTAGGACAGTTTGGCGTTGGGAAGATCAATGACAATGGACAACGTCTCTTGGAATTCTGCAGCCACCATAATCTGTGCGTGACCAACACCTTCTTTGACACGAAACCTCAACACAAGGTGTCATGGAGGCACCCCAGATCAAAGAACTGGCACCAACTCGACCTGGTGCTCACTAAACGCAGCAACCTCCGCAATGTACGGATGACTCGCAGCTATCATGGTGCTGACTGCGACACCGACCATTCACTCGTCTCCAGCAAGGTGAAGATAAAGCCCAAGAGAATCTACAGAAGCCGAACAGAAGGAAGACCACGCATTGACACCAGTGGCACCCAAAATAAAGAGAAGGTCAACAAATTCATGCAGGCTCTAGCGGATACTCTGCCCGGCCCCACAGACGGAGATTCCACCGAGAGATGGAGTCATTTTCGCGACACCATCTACAATACAGCACTATCAACATTTGGCAAGAAGCAAACTAAGTCAACCGACTGGTTTGAAGCACACTCTGAAGAGATGCTCCCAGTCCTGGAGATAAAGAGACATGCATTCTCGATGTATAAAACATCACCTTCAGAGAAAACACTGCAGGCATTGCGAACGGCCAGAAATAGAGTACAACAGATGGCAAGAAGATGTGCGAACAGGTACTAGCTACAGCTCTCTGCTCAAATTCAAACTTGTGCAGACACTGGAAATATAAGAGGAATGTATGAGGGCATCAAGCAAGCTGTCGGTCCATCAAAAAATAAGATGGCCCCTTTACGATCAACTGAGGGGGTAATCATAAAAGATCGAGCGAAACAAATGGATCGCTGGGTAGAACACTACTCAGAGCTATACTCAGTGGATAACACTGTCAGCGAAGAAGCTCTGGAAGCCATCGATCAACAGTCCGCCATGCATGCCTTGGATAACGAACCTTGCCTCACAGAAATCAGCGAAGCACTAGACTCTCTCAAATCCGGCAAGGCACCTGGAAAAGATAGTATTCCACCTGAAATTTTAAAATGTAGCAAAGAAACAATCATCCCAGAACTGTATGCAATATTACAGCTCTGCTGGAGAGAAAAATCAATACCACAAGATATGAAAGACGCAAACATCGTTACCCTTTATAAAAACAAAGGCGACAGAAGCGACTGCAACAACTATCGCGGCATTTCCCTTCTCAGCATTACAGGCAAGATTTTTGCCAGAGTAATCCTTAAAAGATTACACATTCTTGCTGAAAGAATCTACCCCGAATCGCAGTGCGGATTTAGACCCAACAGGTCCACCATCGATATGATTTTCTCACTCCGGCAGCTCCAAGAGAAGTGCAGAGAACAGAGGAAGCCATTATATATAGCCTTCATCGACCTCACAAAGGCATTTGACCTCGTGAGCAGAAGCGGCCTTTTTAAGGTCCTTGAAAAGGTTGGATGTCCACCCACCCTTCTTAGTCTCGTGAAATCATTCCACGAAAACATGCAGGGGACCATTTTATTTGACGGCTCAACATCCCAGTCATTCAGCATCAGCAGCGGAGTAAAGCAGGGATGCGTGCTTGCTCCTACACTCTTTGGTATCTTCTTTGCTGTTCTCTTAAGGCAAGCATTTGGGACTGCCACTGAAGGCATATACCTCCACACAAGATCTGATGGCAAACTTTTTAACCCATCAAGACTCAAGGCAAAGACCAAAATAAGACCAAGATGCGTAAGAGAACTACTTTTTGCAGATGATGCAGCACTGACTACTCATACAGCAGAAGATCTCCAAAGGCTCATAGATCGTTTTGCAGCTGCCTGCAAAGACTTTGGGCTCACCATTAGCCTAAATAAAACACAGGTGATGGAACAAGATGCTGATGCGCCTCCGTCAATCAAAATCTCTAATTATGAATTGAAAGTCGTCCACGATTTTGTGTATCTGGGATCGACAATATCAGATAATCTTTCATTAGAGACAGAAATCGACAGACGCATTGGAAAGGCAGCCACAACATTTTCCAGGCTAGCTAAAAGAGTTTGGGAGAATAATAGACTAACAGAGCGTACAAAAGCTCAAGTATATAAAGCTTGTGTTGTTAGCACACTACTCTACGGGTCTGAATCCTGGACCCTGTACTCAAGACAGGAAAGGAAGTTGAATTCCTTCCACATAAGATGTCTGAGACGTATCCTGGGCATAACATGGAAAGACCACATAACAAACAAACAGGTGCTTGAAAGAGCAGATATTACCACAGTGCACACCCTCCTCAAGCAGAGACGCCTCCGGTGGTTGGGCCACGTATCTCGAATGGAGGACGAACGTATTCCCAAAGATCTCCTTTACGGAGAACTAGCCACAGGAAAGAGGCCAACCGGAAGACCCCAAATGCGATATAGGGATGTGTGTAAACAAGATATGAAAACCATTGGAATAGATCCAGACACGTGGGAGAGAGTTGCAACAGACAGATGCTCCTGGAGAAGAGATGTACGAAACGGACTGGTGCTCTTTGAGCGCAATCAGATCCAAAAAACTGAGGAGAGACGGCACAGGCTCAAAGAGCAGTCACTTACTGCGGGACTTGCCTCGTCTCACAGATGCGGAAACTGTGACAGAGATTGTCATTCTCGAATTGGACTATACAGTCACCAGCGGTGCTGCCAGGCACCTCCCAAGCGGCACAACTCTATAGTCCTTCAGGACTGAAAGAGGCCTACTACTACTACTATATATATATATATATATATATATATATATATATATATATATATATGTGTGTGTGTGTGGTGTGTGTGTGTGTGTGTGTGTGTGTGAGCGCGCGCTCGTGCGTGCGTGTGTGTTGTGTGTGTGTATTGCATTGCTTGTACCCTTTCCTTTCAAAAACCCATACTGTTCTTCACTAATTTCCATATTTATTTTCTTTCTTGTTCTTCTCAATATAATTCTGAGTAGAAGCTTAGTGACATGGTTTATTAGGTTAATTGTACTAAAATCTTCACATTTAATTATTGTTCCTGGTCTTTTTGGTATAGCCATATATACAGATTTCAGCATATCGTTCGGTAAATATCCACTGCTGTAAATATCATTCAACATTTTGGTATATCTACTCCAAATTCTCCCAATACTTCTAATTCTAAACATTAATTAACGCATTTCTAAATCTTTTATTAATAAGTGTGTAGTCAATTTGGTTGCGTATTTTTAATTCAAGGCTTTTCCATGTGTATAGTCGTCTTTTATGGTGTTTAAACTATGTGTTTCCAATTATCATATCATTATTATTTGCCCATTCAATTAGTTTCTCCCCTCTTTCATTTCTTGTATCTAAACCATAATTCCCCACTATATCCTAATTTCCAGTTTTTGCATTAAAATCTTCCAGTATTATTTTTATTTCCTGTGATCCACTTTGAGCTATCGCCCTTTCTACTTCATTGTACAAGTTTTTCATCTGTTTTGTCATGTCTTAAATATTATAACGTTTCCTTCTGAATTAATGAATGTCACACAGTGGTTTATAAAAAGCTATAGAAGGCATGGAATGGGACGAAACTGTGGGGGTGGACCGACATCAAGGTTAACACGGGACCTTAAAGACATCATGTGCGGAAAAATATATGCGGCACAGGCACTGGCGGATGATCGAGTCTCTCCGACAGGCCCTGGTGAGAGCAATGTATCTGCAGAGTACCTACTAGATGATTTTGATGGCTTTCCTGGTGTTGCCCACTACCTAATGTATGTTCACATATGCTACTGTGAAGTTAAACATTTTGTAGAGTCATGTTCACAGTCCGTTTTATTTCCGAGAACCTACAGACAAACTAATTGTGTCCTACACAGCGGTGCACAAATTGCTCACACAGTTCTGTGTATTCTTGTTCGTGATCGAAGACGTGACTCATATACGTCGAGTCATCCCAGCGCTTTGTTTCTATGGAAACCCCAGCATTAGTTAACATGTTAATGGCCTTTTCCACTCCACTGTAAGGCACAACGTTGTCAGCGGTTGAGTAGAGGTACAGCTGTGGCCACCAGTCTGAAACGATAGCAAAGTGCAAGTGAGTGTTTAGCTAGCATACACTTGTTGCCCAAAATGTTGATAATACTTCTTCGTGCACCTTCAGATGTCAACCTGGATATATTTAAAGAAAGCAGTAAACTGAAGCGTGTTGACATCTCCGTAGAGTCTGTCCTTAAATGGGCCAAATGTAGGCCAAAATAATTTTCTCTGACATGCGAATGTTGGGCACTCCTGCAGCAAATGTCTATATGTAATTTTATCAATTCAGTAGTTACACTTCATCATGACTAGAGTACCGGAGGTGGACACCCAAACCTCCTCAAACGCACTTCTCGCGTCCTATATGTTTCATATGCAGCTAACAGACATGTTTGCAATAGCTGATAAGTGAAAACTCACACCAAAGCTATGTGGCAATATACATGGATGCATCTGTGGTTAGGGGTAAACAGAGTGGGTGTTGATTCATTACATAGCTCAATGGTCACTATGTAAAGAAGGAGAGACTGGCGTGTGGTATCACAACTTCCAGCATAAGAGTGTACACATGGCTGATAAAACTGCACTACTAGATGGCTGGAGAGTAGTAAAGCCCAATATATTGTGTTTGAAACGGACTCACAGACCACGCTTCGTAAATTAGAAACCGTGTGTTCGGTGCGGAGTGGCTTGCATCGCTCGAAAAGTAGAAGGTCAAGAGCATATCACAGATTTTCTACCCAGGGCATGCGGGTGTGCGAGGAATTAAACAGACTGAAAGACTGGCTGCTGCAGCTTCTTTGGACAACTAAGTGATGAAGGCTCTCTGGGACCGAGTGGAGACTGCCCAAAGCAGACGAGATCCACACCTGGAGGCAGATGAAACTGGAAATTGAGCAGATAGTCCGGGCAACACTCAATCCGAAAGGGGAAATGTAGGCACACTTTTAATTAGGCTACCAACGGGTTACTTCAGCCTGGGAACTCTTCGTTGTTACTCAAGAAGAGGACGTGTGGGAACGTCCGGAGGGCAGTGCCGTTGATTCTGGAGCTCACACTCACTCATACAAGACAGAATAGGAAGACGAAAGCTGACAAGTTGACGAAGAAGATTCCATTTTGTCAGTTGTTCTGCTCATGTCAAACAATACAGTGGAACCTTGCTTAACGAGCACCTCTCATAACGAGTAATTCGCATAACGAGCAAAATAAATTGTAAAAAAAGGATTCGCATAACGAGTGACGAGGGGAGGGGAAGTCCCGGATTGTGCGCCTGCAACAGCGAGGACCAGCAGGTTATTTCTAACTGTAAGAAGCTCTACACTAAAGTGGCTCTTCGAGCGTTGTTTTGAGGTGACTGAAGGGACCAATCTCACTCTCAGAGAGTTTTGGAAATATCACTTCCACATCGTTGCCTGCCTCAAGATGATCGAAAGATCGTGGGAAGGGGTTACCAAGAGAAAGCTCACTTCTGCTTGGAAGAAGCTTTGGCCGGAGAGCGTTGTCGAATGTGACTTTGGGGAGTTTGAGACAGTACCTGTGGAGCCTGTAGTCAAAGAGATTGTGTATTTGGCCAAGATCATGGGACTGGAAGTGGATAACAAAGATATCGATGAGCTTGTCGAAGAGCATAGCCAAGAGCTGACCACCGAAGAACTTATGGAATTACATTGTGTTTCACAGCAAGAAGTTGTGGGGGTGAGTTTGTCCGAGGAGGAGGAGAAGGTAACAGCAAACCAACAATCTTCTGGCGCAATAAAAGAAATGCTGAAAGCATGGGAAACTGTTGCATCGTACATTGAGAACCATCACCCTAATAAGGCAGTGGCTGTGAGAGCTACTAATTTATTTAATGATAATGCTGTGTCGCATTTCCGCCAAATTCTGAAGCGTCGGCAAAAACAAATTTCTCTAGACAGCTTTCTAGTAAAAAAGAATTAGGTATGTACTATAAATTATAAATTAATTATTTCAATTCCCCCCCCCCCCAGAAATCGAATTCTCATTCCAGGTTCGTTCATTCCGCGATAGAAGAGGAAGATGAATCACACTCCTTAACAATGTATATATAATTTTCTTTGAATAAACGTTATACAAAATATTTTGAGTATTTTTTCGGCATGGAACGCATTATCGTATTTTACATTAATTTGTATGGGAAAAACTGTTTCGCTTAACGAGTGTTTCGCTTTACGAGTAAGATTCTGGATCGAATTATGCTCGTTAAGCGAGGTTCCATAGTATTTTATTCTCACACAGGCGTATGTCACATCTTCTAAGTAGCTCACACAAAACGTCAGCTCTAGGCGGCTTCTATTCTCCCCCATCGTGAAGTTCTTGAGCTTCGTGGCATTAACAGAAGTGGTTTGAAACAGTGTGACGACAGCAGTGAACTAAGAACAAGAGATCAGGAAGAAGCGAGAGAGGGAGAGAGGTGGGATATGTGTGTATGTATAACAGAGAGAGAGAGAGAGAGAGAGAGAGAGAGAGAGAGAGAGAGAGAGAGAGAGAGAGAGAGAGAGAGAGAGAGAGCGAGCCAATGACAATAACACAAATATCAAGATGCCATATATACAATATCAATGTAGCCTTGGATGCTGCTCAGACACCGAGCTCTGTTTCCCCGACAGACAACAACTAAGACTGGTATTTTCCCATAACAACACTTTTACCTGCAGGTGGAAGTGGCTTAGACGCACGGTGTCCGCTTCCAGCCACAGGGCTACGTGTATGAAATCCAACAATATTTCAGTGTCATGTTTGGGGCTCCTCTATAATGTCAAATAGCCAATATATTGTGTTTATATCGGACTCGCAGACCACGCTTCGTAAAATCAATGTGAATGGAATCCATCAATGGTCTCATTATGCTGTTTATAGTGACACCTAACAATGATCTCAGTATGTTGTTTAGGGTGACATCCAACAATGATCTGAGTATGCTGCATAGTGTGACATACAACAAATATCTCAGTTTGCTGTTTAAAGTGACATCCATCAATGATCTAAGTGTGCTGTTTAGTGTGAAATCCAACAATGGTCTCGGTATGCTGTTTAGAGTATCTCCAACATGTCACACCCCTCTCCATCTGAAAGAAATCCAATGTTTTCAGGATCAGGATTAGAGCATCTCCATTACGGCATATCCCTTGTCATTTGTATTGAATTTGACAATGGTCTCTGTATAATGTTGAGGTCATACCTTCCTTCGTGTACGTGGAATTCAACAATGTGTCTCATGATAGTGTTTATAGCATCTCTAGAATGCATCTCTAGGAACAAGGGGAAGGCAGAGAAGTAAATGCCTGGATGGCTTGGTCACGTGGTATGGTCGAGATAACAACACATAGCTGGTCTATGACTGATGATCATGTGAGATGGAGAAACATGACCGCCATGCTTATCCGCATTTCTGATGATGAGGATGCCATATCTGTAAGTGATTTCTATATTTTAATTCCTGTAAGTGATTTATAGATGATGGATCGTATTATATAGTAGTTCAGTAGTAGTTGTGGACAAAGGCAGATTACAAGAGGTACTGTGTACCGGTTGAACCTGCCTAGACAGCTGAACAAGGTAAAGTTCTTGCATACGCAATAACTATATTTCATTAGTTCAAAAACGTGGACGTGCACTTTTACTTCTGGCATACATGTCTATACACGTACTGGGATGAACAATGGTGGGGGTGTGACTTCTGATAGCAATGTGTGTCAGTGTTGGCCAGCAGTGCTGGTCAGTTGTTGTCATGTATTACAACAGTTCAACACACTGGGCTACTTAGTCTGTATCAAATTCTACACATATAACCAGAACATTACCCGTGGCTTAGTGGTTGTTCCTTGTCAGTGGACACATAAACCTGTGCATGCCACTGAATGATGGCCGTATATTGTTAGATTGAAGTGCAAACAACTTCACTCCCATTTCGCATCAATCTTTCTAGGCAACGATGATGTATCTAGTATTTTCACACTATACGCTCCTAAAGGGCCCTGGTCAAATTAGCCTTATCGTGTACCTGTACCTCGCCCAAACATGCAACTAACTGTATCTGCTTCATACTGCAAACAGTTGCTTTAACATGTACCTGTACCTCGCCCAAACATGCAACCAACTGTATCTGCTTCATACTGCAAACAGTTGCTTTAACATGTACCTGTACCTCGCCCAAACATGCAACCAACTGTATCTGCTTCATACTGCAAACAGTTGCTTCTGCTATGGCCAACGTGATCTAACCTTTTATAAGCATTTTTCATCAGATATTATGACTGTTTCAATATAAACACAAACAATAAGTTGCACGATTTATTGCCTGGCATATTTCGCCGCAGCTCGTCAAGTGCATGCTGTAGAGTTATGTATCATATGAAGTGAATGAATGAATAATACTTTGGCTAAAAATTTAAAACACAAAGTCACGGCTATTTCTCGATTGTGGAGAATTTGTTATCAAAGTCACGGCTATTTCTCGACTGTGGAGAATTTGTTATCAAAGTCACGGCTATTTCTCGATTGTGGAGAATTTGTTATCAAAGTCACGGCTATTTCTCGATTGTGGAGAATTTGTTATCAAAGTCACGGCTATTTCTCGACTGTGGAGAATTTGTTATCAAAGTCACGGCTATTTCTCGATTGTGGAGAATTTGTTATCAAAGTCACGGCTATTTCTCGACTGTGGAGAATTTGTTATCAAAGTCACGGCTATTTCTCGATTGTGGAGAATTTGTTATCAAAGTCACGGCTATTTCTCGATTGTGGAGAATTTGTTATCAAAGTCACGGCTATTTCTCGACTGTGGAGAATTTGTTATCAAAGTCACGGCTATTTCTCGACTGTGGAGAATTTGTTATCAAAGTCACGGCTATTTCTCGACTGTGGAGAATTTGTTATCAAAGTCACGGCTATTTCTCGATTGTGGAGAATTTGTTATCAAAGTCACGGCTATTTCTCGACTGTGGAGAATTTGTTATCAAAGTCACGGCTATTTCTCGACTGTGGAGAATTTGTTATCAAAGTCACGGCTATTTCTCGACTGTGGAGAATTTGTTATCAAAGTCACGGCTATTTCTCGACTGTGGAGAATTTGTTATCAAAGTCACGGCTATTTCTCGATTGTGGAGAATTTGTTATCAAAGTCACGGCTATTTCTCGACTGTGGAGAATTTGTTATCAAAGTCACGGCTATTTCTCGACTGTGGAGAATTTGTTATCAAAGTCACGGCTATTTCTCGACTGTGGAGAATTTGTTATCAAAGTCACGGCTATTTCTCGACTGTGGAGAATTTGTTATCAAAGTCACGGCTATTTCTCGACTGTGGAGAATTTGTTATCAAAGTCACGGCTATTTCTCGATTGTTGAGAATTTGTTATCGCCGCGGTAATTACAAACTGAAAACGAACTCGTTCTGTTTGCACAAAGCTGGCTGGAACCGCCTAATTGCTAAGGTTATATTTTAGTATTTGAGCAATCGTTTGCTAGACTGGATATTGTAGCTAGTTTTCTATCGGAACGGATAGTTAGTCCAACGCCAACCCTCTTTTGTCGCCCCTTAACAAAATGCATGGCAAGTTACGCTGTTACTATTCTTTGCTTCTCTTGGAGGACGTGGTGAAACACTACTGACCGCGCCCTGGTACACTCTCTAGGATGGTTCAACCTGGGCATAAATGGCACATTTTCCACACACACACAAAACATCCCGAAGGCTGCATAATTTACTAACATACTTACCAGGGTAGCTGCAAAACGTGTCATAGTGATTGACATCCTTGTCTTCACCAAACAACTCCGGGTATAATACTTGCATGAAGTATGTTATTAGCATCAAACAATTGTAAGCACGGGGCCAGAATTCACGGATTTTATCGATAAGTCCATCGGGTTGCTTGGGACAGCTGTCCAGAATACATCCTTTAACCTGTGACAGGTGACGTGGATTAATGTATTCATCAGGTGGCGATTTAAATATGGCACTCAAGAAAAATAAACTACACTTACAAGAAAACGATGCAAGCAACGGAATAAACATTCTGAATAAGTAGTCATTGAAGCAAACATAAATTAATAACTTTGTCACTCAGTAGAATACTGTGGGGGAAAAACAATCATTTACGCTCAAAATCATCATCAGAGAGCTCAGTCTGTGGGTTGGGCTGAAGCTTCAGTGCCTCACATGTCTTCAGTGAGAGGTCTCTACTCGCCTGGGCAATGAATTTATTCACTGATCGACCTTTTCTTGTCTGGCAAAGATTGTGCAGTCGACGTGCTCTATGAGCGCTCGCTCTTAAACTTACGGTGCACTGATAGTGAGGTAGGGTGTTCAATCCCTACACTGGGACATTAAGTTGGACTCGGTTGGTTCAGCAGATTAAGTGTTATAACAATGTCCATATAAGAGCGCCTGGCCTCCAGCTTTATTCTGCCGGTTACCAGTCTTCATGTCAGCCTCATGTGAGTTTAGATGAACGCACGTTAATCACGCACATGCAATGGCTACGCACATTTATCTCTCACACTGTTTGGGTAATGTATACACCATAACGCTTATGCCTAAAACACAACTACAGAAGCATAGTATAACATTTACTATGCTAACATGCATAATACAACTGCAGCAAACACCAACAGCAGAAAATATACATAAACAACACCACTAATCAGAATAGCAAAACAGAAAATTCCCCTGGTTTGTTATAACCATCTTAAACATCTTATTTACATTTCGTATAGCAGTTTTATTATAAAATATGCAAAGAAAACACCCAAAGCATAACAAGATATTCCCCCTTTATGGTAAGAATAACAGAAGCTTGGTAGCACAACTACGTATAGCAACATTAGTAAATATGCATAGGTAATAATTCTAGCATAATATCATTTAAAAGTGTAGACCCAAGGTCTGGTAGGAGGGAGTGTGGTCGTCAGTAAATCAGGATATTGAACTAGGATTTCACACATTTCACGTCAGTTAGGCCTGCAGATATTGCCTGCTGGCATGACTTCGACACTTCTGATCAGCCGAAACATCGATTGCGGACATACGTCGTTTCACACTCTCCAGGCTGATTGACCACGGCAAGTGTTAAAACTATTTACCAGCATCCAATTACGTTAGGTCGTAATCGTGTCAGATATAATTGCTTGATCTGTACAGTAATCATTAGCCATCATGTAGGCCTATCATCGCGGTTGCCTGTGTTGTCTTTGGGAATTTGTATTTGAAATGTAAACTTACGTATTGTTTCACTAATACGCATAAACATCCATTAAATACCAAGTACTTATTTAGGTAGCTCGTCTCCTTATGATTCGCAGAAGAAGAAGAAGAAGAAGAAGAAGAAGAAGAAGAAGAAGAAGAAGAAGAAGAAGAAGAAGAAGAAGAAGAAGAAGAAGAAGAAGAAGAAGAAGAAGAAGAAGAAGAAGAAGAAGAAGAAGAAGAAGAAGAAGAAGAAGAAGAAGAAGAAGAAGAAGAAGAAGACGAGGAGGAGGAAGAAGAAGAAGAAGAAGAAGAAGAAGAAGAAGACGAGGAGGAGGAGGAGGAGGAGAAGAAGAAGAAGAAGAAGAAGAAGAAGAAGAAGAAGAAGAAGAAGAAGAAGAAGAAGAAGAAGAAGAAGAAGAAGAAGAAGAAGAAGAAGAAGAAGAAGCATTATGTGAAAATTTGAACAGTCATATCATAAAAGGAAACAAGTATTGTATCCGCACACACACACACTCACTCACACACCCACCCACCCCCACACACACACGCGCGCGCGCGCGCGAGCGCGAGAGCGCGCGCGAGAGAGAGTTCGGACGGGCGATAATACAGTGAAGAATCATTTCATTGACAACTAATTGTAGCCAAGTATCGACAGTATGGTGGGTGTTTCAAGATCTCGAATTTCAGAGAACGTAAAGTATTCGCTGTATGCGTAGCTGTACGAGGATGAATTTTGTCATGCAGCAGCAATACTCCACTCCTGTTAAGACAAGGCCAAATTCTTCAATTGTATCGCAGGCTTCAGTTTGTCCTTTAGCATGCCACTGTATGGAGCATTAGTCACAGTTTCACCCCTTTCCTGAAAATGCACCAATATAGGGCTCGTGATATCTCAAAATAATGTCATCGTGACTTTCTCCCAACTATGTAGTTCATCAATGAGGTTTTGGCGTCCATTTTGAAATTTTTCTACACATTCAATCACTCTTCTCTGACTCAGACAACAGTATCCATACTTTAGATTTCACAAGGTTGCAAACCCAATCACACACGTGCGCACGCGCGCGCGCGCGCACACACACACACACACACTCACACACACTCACACAATGCCTTGTGGATTTTCCACTGTGTAAGTCAATAGTGGAGCAGTCATTTTCTAATTACTTTTGCATGTGCAAACTGATCGATATTTATGGCCCCTAGAGGTATTCCTTCAGAGCCTGTTTCTGTACTGAAATAAGATTTTGCGTTGACCATACTCCCCAAGCACTTTATAATAAACTTCCAGTTACTTAATGACCTCCCTGATACTATCTACAGTAAATTATGAACAAGCTTACTGAAATGGCGTTTCCTAAGTCCTTTTCATCCTTCACAAACTGACAGATTGCATTGAGGATAGGAAGTCCTGTATGTCCCACAACGTGTATTATGATGGGGTTCTGGTGTAAGCCCCTGTTTTGTAAGCTTGAAAACAAAGTGCTGACAACGTCATCAGCTTCTCCTCTGTCAACCACATCCTCAGTGGGCGTACACAGTGCTGAGATCCATCTGTCAGATGATACAAGATAACATTCTTTGTTGACTTATAACTATACAATTATTTTATATTTTAGCGCCTGGGTTTTTCGTCTTCGCTTTGCAATTCTTTCTTTACTAATTCATGATTAAAATACGTTAGTTCAAAAACCAAACATAGAAAATATTTGGATGACTTTTGTATCACGAAAATTATCGTTCTTACCAGAAAGAAAAATACAAATGAATAGATATCAAGAGTTATTTTATCGGTTTAGATTTTAGAAACATGTGCACAAGTGAACGTTAATTCTGCTGCCCCTGCTGCCTCTCACACTCGGTGAGACAGCCTTCAATGGTTCTAAGGCCACGGGGCACAAATCCATCAGTGCAGCGTACTGTATCATCAGCACCTTCATGAGAATGTATCACGTGTTTAAGATCTAGGTCTGCCCTTACATCGCTCTGCACTTTCATCCAAATGTGGTGGTCATCTGATGATAGTTTCTCTTGTTACTGTCACAATGTATCAATTCATCCCACTTGCTGTATCTATCTCACGTGGTAGTCTATGCCTACGCATCTATGACTTCCAGTGCCTAACTCTCGTTACCTTAGTCTCATCTGATGGCATCTTATCTTGTTACTTTTGTACCTTGTGGTGTCGAGGTGATGCATAACAGCGGAAGAGTGCCCGTTTATGGGCTTGATGTTTCGGATTCCCATGGACTCTTTTATCCTCTCTGTCCATGGTTACCTTAGTGCCATCTATACATAGGAGAATGTCGGTTGTCAGCAATCACCTACATGAAAACATTAGCCCGAGCTAGTGTGTGTCTGCACCTTCTTGATAGAAGTCCAAGCATGATTTCATTGTTGCAATGGGATATCCGATGTGTATCACAATATCTTTCTTATCCCTTCATTCTGATATTGCTCTAGTCGCTTCCACTGTGAGCGTGTGAAGAGCGCATGGTCAGTTACATGTAGGACAAACTGATTGTGTAACATTGCTAACAACCTATGCCGCCATACCTCGCTATATGATTCCCCATTAGTTTTATACATGGTTTCCACAATTCCCAATGTTTTTCTCTACTCATTATGTGGCTAAACTGTTGATTATCATTAGAACATCGATTTGTCTTATTGTAGAACACCGTTTTTACTCTCATCTGAACAATGTTTTGACCATCATCAGAACATCGTTTTGACTCTCATCGGAACATCGTTTTTACTAACTACACCCCCCCCCCCACCCGCCGATCCCCAAAGTATGCCAGACGTGTCCAAAACTGAAACAACCATTTAGAGATGAATGAAATCTTTGATAACGAACGAACGAACGAACTTTATTTTCAAAGGGTAAAGAATTGGGCACGCAGGTCCGTCTTACATTCTGCCATTCTATCACTCTCTTTCATTCATTATTTCATTCACACATCATTCAAGGCTAACAGAGAGCAGCAACAATATAAAAGATATACATTATAAAGGCATTGGCAAAATGCGAACATCGATACTACCCGACTCAGTAATATTAGATAATGGTGTGACACTTGTTATTAAAGTCTGTCCAGAAATGAATGCCGTCATTCACGATCAATTATTTTGAAAACTGTCTGTTGCATTGTTATGAAATTTTTCCTGCCGTCTTATATTTACCCCCACCCAAGGAATATGTCTTTGATAGTTCCAAAAGCAACTTAAATCATTGAAAGCGGCGACATTTCTTTGATGTTTTGGTGAAAAACTAGTGATTTCTCGTTAACAAACTTGTTTTACAGTAATGAATGCCCCGCCAATTCAGATGTCGACACAAGGCGTATCCGGATTCGTATGGGAGTGGGTGCAATGTCTACTCTGCTGAGACGGAGCATGATTACCTGTTTTGCGCGACGAATATAGCTGTGAATGTCTCTGTAGTGGGCTTCCTTCTTAACGGTAAAGATGTTGGTCCTCTTTTCATTGAAGTTTATAGAATTTTTCGTATGTTCGTGTGTTGTCCCCTCATTTGACAACGTGTTTTATTCTCACGTTTCTTGTTATGCCACAATATGTTAGTTCCCACCAAAATATTGCTCCTCGGTTGGTGTTCAATGTGTCTAGAGCTTTTTTTCAATGCCAGTTGTTTGTCACCATTGAGGGCTTACTGAATTGAAAATTCATCATTGTGGAATACAAACTGTTGCTATTGACATATTTGTGCCGATGCTGTCATGTTAAGGGCCTGCAATTCTTCTTCTGAATAGTTGGAGCAAAAATGTCCAAGTAAGTGTGCATGTGGTTTAATGTCTGCGATCTGCCCAGACCTTAATCTGAGTCGCACGATTCCTGTAGGTTGATGACTGCTCTCGGTTGCATACAGTTCAATCCATCCTTTCTCCAATAGTCATCCTTCTCTTTCAACACATGTTCCTCACATTTTGTCCACTACTTTTATCAATATTTAATAGCGCGAACTGGGTTAGTATCTTGACGTCAGATAATTTGAATATAATATTCCCTCTGCTGTGTGTCCACCGTGACAAGGTAGAGGGGCTTGCGCGTTCCAATGATCCCAAGAGCTATGCCGACGGTAGCACAGCTACTGGTAGGGTCACCCATGTCGGACAGGTCAACGGAGAGGGACCAGACCTAGCCAGTCAAAGGCTAGGGAAAGCACCCCTAAAAATGCTTGTCGAAATCGGATGTACTGAGCCACAGGCTTGACAAAGCAGTGCAATTTAACTTGATTCATGATGTCACAATTTAAAGTTAATCGTTATGGTGCTAATCCCGCGAAGTCCCATCAGGCGGTGATAGGGCCGGGCCCCCTGCCTCGAGGGGGTCCACCCATGACTACTGGTGATCACCTTCCTCTGTGCTGTGGAGTCAAGGCACAGAGGAGTAGGTTAAGAGCTATTGACCAAACACCCCGAACACTCAACATACTACAGTGGAATGCCGAAGGAGTTTATAACAAGAAAGTCTCCCTAACACAGCGTCTTCATAAAGATAGAATAGATGTGGCATGTATTCAAGAGACACACCTCAATGCCAATCGCAAACTCTCAGTCAGAGGATACCAGGCCTCACGTTTTGACCGCGAAGGACACAAAGGAGGAGTTCTAATACTTACACGAAATACAATACCTTGCAGCGAAGTATCTGTGATCTCTGACAACCAAACGGAAATTATAGGTGTTGATATAATGATAAAGGACGTGAAAATAAGAATTTACAATCTGTACAGCCCAGCAGATAAGGACTTTACACTCTCATACATGAAAATAACTGACACAAACTGCATTATTGTCGGAGACTTTAATAGCCGTTCAGAAAGATGAGGATACCCAGATACTGACAAAAGAGGAGATCAAGTGGAGGACTGGGAAATAGACACAAATCTCCATCTACTCAACAAAGCGGATGACACACCGAGCTTCTACTCCAGAAGATGGTTTACCACTTTTACTCCAGACTTAGCTTTCTGCACAGGAGACATCCTCCACAAAATCGATCACCATGTGCTTGACCAATTAGCAGGTAGTGACCACAGACTAATCAAGCTTGTAATGAATATGGAGTATGTTCCATAGGAGCAAAAGCCTTTGCCCCGCTGGACGAGCAGATTGGGACAGATTTGCCATACTAACAGACCCATATTGTGAAAACATAAATACACGATATGGCAACATGAAGCAAATGGTGGAAAGTCTAAAGAGAGCAATAATACAGGCGGCCACTGAGTCTATTCCTAGAGGAGCGAGGAAAAATTACAAACCATACTGGACCGAAGAACTACAAATTTTGGAGGACAAAGTTGAAGATGTCAGGAAGACAGCAGAGAGAGAACAAACAACTGAAGCGAATATCTCTCTCAAAGCCATCTCAGCAAAATATAAAAGAACAGTAAATCAAACAACAAGAGATTGATGGAGGGAAAAAACAGAAAACCTGAACTTTGACACGGATGAAAACAAACTATGGAAACTAGTGAAAGCCATGAACAATGAAGGACCTAGAAACAAACAAATAACAATTAAACAAGGAAATGCCTTGCTTACAGGAAAAAAAGGCTGCAAATGCACTAACGGAACACTATGCCAGTGCAAACCACATTGATATTACAACCGAACAGAAGAAAGCAATCAAAGATAAACAGATATATCATAGTAATACAGAGAGAGCAGCAGAATATATGATGGCAAATCTAACAATGGAAGAAATGGAACAGGCAATGAATACCCTAAAAAAGAAGAAATCACCAGGAAAGGATGGAATCAAAAATGAAATGCTAATAGGACTAGGCACTAAGGCAAAAAAGAAACTACTAGCAGTCCTAAATTACAGCTGGAAGAGAGGAATAGTCCCACAGGCATGGAAGGAAGCTATACTAATACCAGTCCCAAAGAAAGGAAAAGACCTGGAAGAACCAAATGGCTATCGACCTATCAGTCTACTTAGCTGTGTAGGAAAATTAATGGAACGCATTATCAATGGCAGGCTAACATGGCATCTGGAAGAAAACCAATTCTTAACACCACACCAAGCAGGATTCAGAAAGTACAGATCTACTGAAGATCAAATAACCTATATAGCTCAGGAAATAGAGGATGCCTTCCAAGAGAAAAATCATACACTAGCTGTCTGGATAGATTTAGAAAAAGCATTTGATAAAGTATGGAAGGAAGGACTGAAAGTAAAACTGCAAAAATGCATGTTTGTGGGAAAATGTATAAATGGATCAGCTACTACCTTGAGAACAGAACTGCCAGGACAAAAGTACAAGGACAAACCACCAACATGATGCTGTTGGAGCAAAGTGTCCCCCAAGGAGGAGTTCTTTCACCAAAATTATTCATAGCATATATAAATGACATCACAGAAAATTTTCCAGCCAGAGTACACACATACTCCTTTGCAGATGACCTAGCCATATGGATATCTGAAGAATATATTAGTACAGCTAACAGCAGAATACAGCAAGCCTTATTAGCGCTAGAGGACTGGTCAAAATCGTGGCTAGTGAAGATAAGTGAGGAGAAAACAACATGCACAGTGTTCTCCCTCTCAAATAAAACTCAGCAACCTAAGCTGGTATTGAATGGAAAAATATTGCGCCATGAAGAAAATCCAAATGATCTGGTAGTCACCTTTGATCGTCGCCTGACATGGAAGACATAGGTTGAGAAAAATCGAACAAGAGCAAGGCAAAGAATGGCAATCATGAAACAGCTTGCTGGTACAACGTGGAGAGCAGATGAGAAAGTTCTCAAGAAGTTATATACTGGATGGGTGAGGCCAGTACTGGAATATGGCATTGCAGCTTGGGCAGCTAAGTCAAACTTTACCAAAATAAGTAGAGACCAAAATCAAGGAATGCGAATCATAACTGGAAACCTGAAGACAACACCTGTTAATGAATTAGAAAAGATCGCTTGTTTACAACCAATGCAGGATAGAAGAGATAGCAGAGCCCAGCAACAAGCTGAAAAATTTAGAAGATTGACAGATCACCATATGTATAGCAGGTTTAATGGCTTTGGAAAGGAAAGACTGAAGCGTAGCAATTTTGTAGCAACTGCAAAACAAAAGATTAGGGCAGATCCTATACATAACATATCAACGGTCAAACCCATTAACAATGCAGACAAGTTCCCAGCTTGGAGACAGCAGCAACTGCCTGAGATGATAGAAAACATTCCTGGTATTGAGAAAAAGAACACTCAGAATGAAACTGAAAGAAGAAAAATAACCCTAAACTACATAAAAGAACATTACCCAAGCAGCAATTGGACCCATGCATATACAGATGGATCAGCCAAAAATTCAATAGAAAATGGAGGAGGAGGAATTCTCCTAAATTTAAAAAATGGAATGAAAAAAACATAGTCAGTGGCAACTGGAACATTTTCAGGTAACTTCAAAGCGGAGGTAGAGGCTTTGAAAACTGCAGCAGAAATGCTCTTGATGGAGGAAAATAAAGAGAAGCAAATAGCTATCTTCACAGATGCAAAGTCAGCTGTCTCAGTACTGAAGAGCAAAAACGGCACAGAACTAGCTGACCTAACTCCATGGACTATGCCAGAAATCCAAAAAAGTTGTAATACAGTGGATCCCATCACATTGCAGTATACCTGGAAGTGAAGGGGCTGATAGACTGTTGCTTGCAAGAAACTCACCTCAACGAAAATATAGCCTTCAAAATCAGAGGCTACCAGTGTTAGCGATCTGACCGAAAGGACAGGCGAAAAGGTGGGATACTTACCCTTGTAAAAAAATAACATCATTGCTTCCCAAATCAAAGTCTACATTGAAGGGGCTGAGTATCAGACACTTAAACTTAAGACAGGTAATACAGACCTACATCTGATCAATTACTAATGCCCAAGTGACCGCCCACAGGCACTGGACACACTACCATTAAAAGAAAAAATGATTATGTGTGGCGATTTCAACAGCCACTCGCAGAGCTGGGGCTATGATCACATGGACCAGAGAGGAGAGAGACTGGAAGACTGGCAGGATGAGAATAGATTCATCTTGATTAACAAGCCGTCCGACCCACATACTTTCTACTCGAGATCATAGCACACTACAACTACACCTGACCTGGCTTTTCATTCACCAGACCTGGAGTGGAACATTACACGAATTGCTGGGAAACAACTTGGTAGCAGTGACCATCGGCCAGTCTTTCCAACCGTAGAAAATGAGCTTGTAAGTGAAAGCAGCACCCTCTCGAGGTGGAACTACAAGAAAGCAGACTGGGCAATGTACAAGCATCGCACCAGCATACTGGTTAGAAACCTGAACACTGAGAAAGACATAAATAAAGTAGTTGAAGAGTTTGGGAAATGCATGCTACAGGCAGCGCGAGAAACAGTACCAAGAGGAGCCCGTAAACAATATAAACCCTACTGGAGTAGTGAACTGGAACAGTTGCATAACGATGTGGAAGTGTGTAGAAAGCAAGCAGAGGCCACACCCAGCCAAGAGCACCACAATAAATTCCAGCACGCAAAAGCCAAATTTCAAAGGGCCAAGCTGCAGGCTAGACGGAAAAGCTGGCAGGAGAAAACGGAGTCTCTGAACTTTGAAAGAGACACAAGGAAATTGTGGAAGCTAATAAAACAACTTAATGATGAGGGCACAGGGAGAAACTCAAAAATTGCACTACATAAAGATGGAAACATCTTAACAAGAAAGCAAGCAGCTGACCATTTTGCGGACTCATTCGCACAAGATAACAATATCAAAATTAGTCCAGAGAAACAACAAGAGATTCGAGAGAAACGACAACATACAGGACAGAAGGAAATAGTACATGAGGTTCTGGAGGCACCCATCACAATCAGCGAACTGGAGCTAGCCATATCAAAACTGAAAATGAGAAAGTCACCAGGAGCTGATGGTATCTCCAATGAAATGATCAGGAACCTAGGAACAGAGGCCAAAGCAAAGCTGTTGCAGATCTTCAATAACAGCTGGACCTTAGGCAGTGTTCCACAAGCCTGGAGAGAAGCAATCATGATACCCCTCCTAAAATCAGGGAAAGATGGTTCCATTGCCTCTAGCTACAGACCAATTAGCCTCACCAGCTGTCTCTGCAAAACACTGGAGCGCATCATCAATCACAGACTGCAGTGGTACATTGAAAGTAAAAACATCCTTGTGCCACAGCAGGCTGGCTTTAGGCAGTGCTACTCTACGGAAGATCAGACAACCTACCTCTCTCAAGAAATTGAGGATGCATTCCAAGAGAAGAAGCTGGTGCTTGCGGCATGGATAGATCTGAAGAAAGCCTTTGACAAAGTCTGGAAAGAAGGTCTGATGAAGAAACTGAGAAACTGCAAAGTCAATGGAAGAATGTACAAATGGGTGAAAGCATACTTGCACAACAGAAGAGCCCGAGTACAGATAGACGGACTCAAGAGCAAGAAAGTACTACTGCGTCACGGTGTTCCCCAGGGCGGAGTCTTGTCCCCCACACTTTTTCTAATCTTCATCAATGATCTTGTTGCTAATCTACCGCATGGAATTAAAGCGGCAATGTACGCCGATGACCTGGTTTTATGGAGCACAAATGAACATGCATCAGTGGCCACCAAATTGCTACAAAGAGCTGTAGATACATTTGCTGCATGGGCAAATAGATGGTGTGTCAGCATAAACACTGACAAGTGCAGCACCACTCTATTTACCCTCTCTTCAAAACAAAAGGCAGGGATCATCCAGATAAATGGAACACCCCTAAGAGAAGATAAAGAACCAACATACCTTGGAGTAACATTTGATGGCAGGCTGACATGGAGAAAGCACATCAACAAAGCAGTAGCAAAAGCCAGAAGGAAAATAGCCATTCCTGAGAAAGCTAAGTGGAACCACATGGGGAGCCAGTGGGAAAATACTTAGCAAAGTTTACCAACAGAGCATACGACCACACCTGGAATATGGGTCAACTGCGTGGTGTTCAGCATCAAAAACCACACTACAAGAGCTGGACAAGGTGCAAAATCAAGCACTTAGAGTCACCACAGGAGGGATGAGATCAACCCCTATAGTGGAAATGGAGAAGATGGGGAGGACACAAGCACTGAGTGAGCGCAGAGATACGAAAACGCTAATACAAGCAGAAAAGTTCCTCAGCTTGCCAGGCCACCCTATGAAGAACAGATTTGAAAACCTAGCTATGGGGCGGTTGAAAAGAAGTAGTTTTATCCACCAGGCCAAACGACTCTGCAGAGAAACCACCGATCTGCCCACAGTTGGTATCCCCCTAACAACTATTCCAGAGCGAACTCCATGGAAAGATGAGCATAGACTATCGTTACAAATCCAGACAAAAGTGAGAGGAATATTTGACAAGGAAGAACAGAACAGTGTGCAGCGCAGAACAGCCACTCTCAGCTTCCTTGATGAAGAATACCCACAGGACCTCTGGATCCGAGTCTACACAGATGGGTCGGCACAAAATGCTGTTCGAAATGGAGGAGCAGGAGTGTACATAGAATACCCAAATAATACTAGGGACACAGCCAGAGTACCGACAGGAAAGTACTGCCATAACTATGATGCCTGAAATTGAGGCAATCAAGATAGCAACAGAGAAATTACTAAATACCAGCAATGGTACACAACCTGTGGTGCTATTGACAGATGCAAAATCAGTACTCGAGGCGCTCCTGTCTGGGAAATTGCCAGTACTAAGGACACTACTTTCTGAACTTAGCAGTCATCATAAGGTCACCATACAGTGGATACCATCCCACTGTGGAGTACTCGGAAACGACAGAGCTGATCAATTGGCTAAGGAAGGAGCCAAAGAAGAACAGCCTGATGTACCCGTTACATACGACCAAAAGAAAAGAATGATCAAATCAGTCAGAAAGCCACCAACACCTGCTCAAGATGACTACCACGTTATGGACAGACCAGAACAAGTCATTATTCTGCGCCTCAGAACAGGACACAATAGATTACGCAACCACATGTATACAAAATTCAAGATTGGTGAAACATCCATGTGCACATGTGGATTGGCCTCGCAGACAGCGGAGCACATACACCAAGACTGCCCAAAATATAACATATCTAGGCAAACCTTCTGGCCTAGAGACAAGCAGACAGACAGACAGACAGACAGATAGATAGATAGATAGATAGATAGATAGATAGATAGATAGATAGATAGATAGATAGATAGATCCCCGCCAGGACCTGGGCGAAGCCGGGCCGGATCAGCTAGTTATTAATATTTATATTATTAAGGGGGAAGGTAATCCGTATTGAGATAGTGTTCGAATAATTTGCGGTTATATGTATAGGGATTGGTGATGTTTTTGATTTCTTGTGGAAGATTGTTCCACAGCTGAATACGGTTTGCTTGTTTTGTATTAGTCAATCCTAGGCTTCGGAATCTATATCTATAAAAGAGACTGTATGTTTGTGGTTGGGGATGTATTTGCTGCGTTCGATAACGGTACATCCGATTGAGATGAAATTTTCTACACGTCTTCCTTTCATTCAAGTGCAACCAACTGTAATAGTTTCTTAGGGGGCAATCATCTATTTACTTACTAAAATTTCATTTTGTAATTACATGACTTAACATAAGAAATATTCTATAAAGGGATATAACTTTTAGTAGCATTGCTATATCTTAGGTTAAGTCCCCTGGCTAAATCAAATCAAATCAAATCAAATCAACAGCTATAGATAGCTAGCTAGCTAGCTAGCTAGCTAGCTAGATAGATAGATAGATAGATAGATAGATAGATAGATAGGTAGATAGATAGATAGATAGATAGATAGATAGATAGATAGAGAGGGTGGGATAGACGGAGGGAGAGACGGACGGACGGGCAGGCAGACAGACAGATAGATAGACAGACAGACAGACATACAGCCGGGTCGACAGACAGACAGACAGACAGTCGGGAACGGGAACTTATATGACTACCTATATGAATTAAATGAGATGCTCCCCACCAGGGACTGGGTGAAGCCGGGCCGGGTCAGACAGACAGATAGACAGACAGACAGATAGTCGGGAACGGGAGCATATATGACTACTTATATGAATTAAATGAGATGCTCCCCACCAGGAGCTGGGCGAAGCTGGGCCGGGTTAGACAGACAGACAGACAGACAGACAGACAGACAGACAGACAGACAGACAGACAGACAGACAGACAGACAGACAGACAGTCGGGAACGGGAGCTTATATGACTACTTATATGAATTAAATGAGATGCTCCTCACCAGGAGCTGGACGAAGCCGGGCCGGGTCAGACAGACAGACAAACAAGCAGACAGACAGACAGACAGACAGACAGACAGATAAATAGATAGATAGATAGATAGATAGATAGATAGATAGATAGATAGATAGATAGATAGATAGATAGATAGATAGATAGATAGATAGATAGATAGATAGATAGATAGATAGATAGATAGATAGATAGATAGATAGATAGATAGATAGATAGATAGATAGATAGATAGATAGATAGATAGATAGATAGATAGATAGATAGATAGATAGATAGATAGATAGATAGATAGATAGATAGATAGATAGATAGATAGATAGATCCCCGCCAGCGCCTGGGCGAAGCCGGGCCGGGTCAGCTAGTGTTTAATATATTTAATCGTTTACCGTGTCTAGCATTATATTTAAACAATTGGCCAAAGGTAATTTGGGGCATTCCAATGTAGGATTTAGTTTCTTTTAGTTTAGTCGATGGATCAACATCACGGCACACGGGTGTAACCCATAAGTGCTCCGTTCTCCTCTTATCTGAAACCTGAGCCTGGAGAAACTCGGCTCATGCATGAACTCCGTAGTACCGGTGAGGATCCTGAAATACTATGGGTAAAGTTTTAACTCGAAATTTTGCCCGGGCGGCGCCGTTAGGCTACTCTTGTTCGATTTCCAACTGCCAAGGGATGTTTTACTTGCGCAACAATACACAAGTGCGTCCGATGTACCAGCTGTTTGTAAAGTCTCACTACACTTTGTATGTAGAACAAATTTTAAAAATGAAGTACATGAAGTCATCAAAAATATGCTCCACAGTCCATCATGAAGCAATATGCAGCGAATGGCTGTCACCTACTAAAGTAAGTCCTTGCACTCTAAACAGAATGCATTATGCACAGTGTACCTGTGCGGGCTGTTGGCTTGCCGACACTCCTGTCTATTCCATTGTTCACATGGGGCAGTGAGGAACATTTTGTGATATTCACTGGCACAGGAACGGAGCAATATGGGGACGACCCGTTGCCGTGAAGTTGGAGTTGCGATTAACTAACTAACTAACTCCAAACAGAATGGTATTATCAACGGAAGAAATATTTCTTTTGGTTGAACAAGTGTTTCGAAATAGCGGACGATATACACTAATAGTTGTTCAAAAATTAATAACAAGATTTCCTAATAAACAACCTCCTCACTGCATTACGGTTACACATTTTTTAAATAAGTTTCTTGTTACGGGAAATGTGGAAGCTGCTCCGCGATCTGGTAGGCCTGCTGCCTCTGAAGAAAAATTTCTAGATATCCAAGATAGAAACATGAAAAGTCAAAGCAAGTCCTTAAGAAAAATGTCGGAACAAATGAACGTATTAGTGAGTACAGTGCACACAATTTTAAAACAACGATTACATTTTCGTCTGTACATGATTTCTATTGTGTCTGAACTAAAAGAGTGTCATAATAAATCCACGAGTCAACTACTCCACGTGGTTTCAAGCATATTTAGCTAAAGAAGACGAGTCAATTCTCGATGTAACGTTCTTCTCCGATGAGACATTGTTTCATCTATCTGGATACTTTGATGGTCAAAATAATCGTATTTGGAGCACTTTTAATCCCAATGCATTTCATGAAGCGTTCTGCACGAAGAGAAAATTGGGGTATTGTGTGCCGTCTGTAGAAAACGTTTTATTAGACCAATTTTCTTCAACAACACTATAAACGCCGATCGGTACCATATTGACATTCTGGAAACTCTTTTTTTAAACAGCTGAATGAAAGTGAAATTAAAGAATCGTGGTTTCGTAAAGATGGTGCAACTGCACACACAGCTAGTGCATCAATGTGTTTTCTGGAAGAAATTTTCGCAATTCGCATAATATCACGTGGAATTTGGCCTGCTCGTTTTCTAACCTAACTGCATTAGATTATTATCTTGGAAGGAAACGTTCACAAAAATAATGTACACACGTTTGAATACCTGAAAAAAGAAATCAGAATTATCATTCAAGAAATAACAACAGACACGTTGCTGAAGGTATTTGACAATATGAAGAGACGTGTACAATCATGTCTTGAAGCCCGTGGTGGACATTTCAATACCTGTTCCTATTCCAATTCCAATTTACCAAAAAAAAAAAAAAAACATGCCAAATTCGGTCTCGTCTAACCTGCAACACCTGTTATAATGAATTCTTCATTTGTACTTTCCAGCCTCCCCAAAAACAGCGTTAGACCATAGCAGTGACTATTGTAACTAATTTAATGCATGTTTAGCACATTTTTATGACGTCATGTACTTTATTTTTCAAATTTGTTCTACATGCAAAGTGTAGTGAGACTTTACAAACACCCGGTATAAGCAATTTGTGCTGAAAATACAGACAATTCATGTTCAATGTACATACATGAGTACCGTCACTGATCGTGATTACACACTACAAACGACTTATCCCATCGTTTTATCAGTCCTCCCAAACCGGCTGCATAGAGCTGCGTGCTCTGTTTTCAATACCACGTTTTCACTTCACATTCAACTTCGGCGTCATTCACGAAATGTCTCCCGCCAAGGTGGGTTGTCGGTGTTTATGCTGACAAATGTTACGAGGGCGAGTCAATAAGTAAGTCACACAGTTCTGTGGGATGGCCGGTAAATGAAAACAAAGCATGCAGTTCTATACAGCCGATTTGAGAGGACTGATAAAACGATAGGATAAGTGCATCAATGTTGGTGGAAATTATGTTGGGAAATAAAGGGACAATACTGTCATTTACTGCCACTATAGTACCGTGCGGTGTATGGCAGAGGGGTCTTTGAGCCTGAGGAATTAAGGCTGCCTGGCTAGTGCAGTCGCCGTGAACTGTGCAGTTTAGGATTTTCTTTTTGCCCCCGACAGAAAAATATCCCATACCTTACCTAGGTATCGAACCCGAGTCTCCCGAAGGAGAGTCCGGCGTTCTAGCCACTCGGCCAGAAATAAACTGGTTTTAAGTTGTTATCATGTGCATTTATTTTTCTACAGCCATTTGTGACTTACTTATTATTAACTTACCCTCGTAGTATTTATATTCCTTCATTTTCAGAGGCATCTAATGACAGTAGAAATATAGTTTCTGAGGAAAATGCAACTAATAACATGAACAGACAGAAAAGTACTCTAGGCAATCTTTCAATCAGCAAGTGAAAATCGTAAACTGATTCCATAAATTAGACATAGAACGGTGAAGGTTGTATGGCCTTGTGAGGCGAAATACACTCGGAAACTTAGTGACAACTGGGAGACTTGATGAGAAAAGAACCAGAGGAAAATAAAGACATCATTATATTGCTGTTTTGATTAGATGACATAATATCTTTTTACATTGAAAAGAATGTTTACATAAACTTTATTTTCCCCCATAACAAATTCAATTATTTAGTCTTCTTAAACTAAAATTTAATGGAATAGAACTCCAACTCTTTGTCTTCGAGGATGTAACCATCCACTCTCCCACACAGTCCGTGTCAAGAAGTGATCTTGGCAAGGGCTCACCTAGTGTCGTGAAAATCACTGTAAGTAACAATCAGATGATAAAAATACCAAGGACAGGCTGTATTCGCCACTACAAGTTGTTTACTACGGGAGAGTCGGCGAGATCAAACAGTGGAGTCATTTTTGAAAGTCCCCACAAGACAGAAGGTTGTGGGCTTGTTATTGTGACCCGAATTAGGAGAATGCAGGAAAACACGCTAGCTGTGTTGGTTGTCATAACAAGAGAGACAACTTTTGCATTGGTTGAGCAAGGGGAGAGAATTTATTCTGAAATGGATAATCTGCCCCTAAGAACATCTGGTGTGAACATCAAAGAATTTCACTGGCACACTACAAGGCTCTTTGACAAAAACCAAACTTGTTACAGCGATTGTAAACACGAGAGTTAGCCGAAGACGGACGGTGTTTTCGCTAGCTCTGTTGGAATTGGAAGAACATCTACCGTGTGCGGGATTAATTAAATTTAATTTACACGTGCCCGTCATGGCAAATTGTAGATGTGATTCAGGAGAAAAGCAGTGTCACATAAGGTACTACATAGCTTATATTTAGGCAGTAGCATGGTTGAAACTAGCTAGAGTGGGATGATTAGCTCTGTTAGTTGAGAATAGAGTAGTGAAGTGATGATTAGCTCTGTTAGTTGAGAATAGAGTAGTGAAGTGATGATAAGCTCTGCTAGTTGAGAATAGAGTAATGGGGGATAATTGGGAGATGGGGGAAATTGTCCAATAGTGGGAATCTTCCAGTGGGGTGCTCCCTGGGGGTTCCGCACTCTGTTGTTGGTTTTTCTTGTCTTGGCCTGATGCAGACCTATGTGATGAGCTCATCTGTCCCTGACAGAGTTTGGTTCACTGTATTTTTCTGAGCGAGGCCAGTGGCCTACGCTCATCTAATAAGGATCAGTGACGGGGTGGCTCTCACCAGGTGTGTTCTCTATTTTACAGGTTCCCTCTGGTTGGGATGAAGAACACAGAAACATTGAAAATTCAGATCCCGGATATTTTTGGTGCAGGAAGATTGGTCAGCAACTTTCTCACTGGGCCTATGCTAGAAAAAGTTGATAAAACATTGCTCGGTGGAGCTGAATAGTATAAGTATCCCACAGGATAAATACTGAGAACATTATTGAGAATATTTCACACTACCTGTGGACAGCAACATAGTAATGGGTTTTGGTTTTCATACCATTCGTGAATAAACCAGTGGTGATGGATGTTCATTCCATTTATTACTAGAACAGTAGGGATTGATTTTCACACTACATGAAACCAAAACATTGGAGAGTGTTTGTTCCACTTAACAAGGAAATCAGAACATTAAGACTTTATCTGAGAAATTAAGAGATCTATTTGAGACTATGTACAATGACTGTTTTAAGAGTGAAAACTTTAGAACATTTCGTAAGAAGGAAGAATGTCATGTTCATGGGACAGTGTTCCGCTTTTCACTGTGCAGGAATTGTGTGGTCTCAGTTTCTATAAACTATTAGGAACAGTTTTTTTTAAAGGAAAAACAATAGTATCAGTCCCAGACTGTATAGATGAGTGGGGATCAGGCCTCGTGGTTATCAAAGCTCCTGGAGGTGGACAATGTCTGGCGGGAGAGACGCAGCGTTTGGTGAGGTCCATTGTGCTGATTCTTGTGATGTCGTGTAATCCTTGCCATGATGAGTGGACTCTGATCCTGAGCTTTGTGGTCTGATTTCTACATTTACACTAGAATATACAACACACATTTTCTTCGCATACACGTCTCACATACATTACACTTTTCTTTTAATAAATTAATTGTTATTAATTTTTAGAAGCAAGAGTTGTTGAGTATGTTGCGTTGGGGAAGAATGAGAGGGGACATGATCAGGTAGAGAGAGAGGGAGAGAGAGAGAGAGAGAGAGAGAGAGAGAGAGAGAGAGAGAGAGAGAGAGAGAGAGAGAGAGAGAGAGAGAAAGAGGTATCCATGAACCGAAGGAGTGTGGTGGACGGAAGCTAAGAGATTCTCCAGAATATTGATAAGGGGTTAAATATAATGTGGGTGTTGACTCCCCTCACTCCAGGGACGACACTTTAAAATAATTACACGACACCTAGTGGCAAACTTTCTTCTAAGGCTTGTTCCACTTTGGCTTGTTTCTTCTTCTTCTTCTCACCGTATTTTTTTTTCTGAGTATTGTTTTAGCGCACCATGTTCAGCACTGACTCATCTTCCTCACACAGATTAACACTCTTCTTGCGACCGAGAGGTATGACACCATGAGCCTCATATCACTGCCTGAATGGGGCGGAGTCAATATGTGTGATTGAGCTCTTCACCAGTGTTTCTACTCACAAACTAATTGTTAGAGTGGTTTTACACCACATCAGTTATACGTGCCTTGCGTGTAATTGCTTCCCTGCCCCAAGAGAAGTTGCCATGATCTTGTCGAAGAGTCCTGTACTTCTTGTTTCCACCCATTGTCCTCACTGTGTGGATTCTTTTGGCTCCCAGCTTGGTATGTCCTGCTGGGCGACAAAGCTCGTACTTTCTCTTCTCCCTCAACACCGCCACAAGGCCACCGGTGGCCTTGCACTCGTGATATTTGTCTCGTGAGATACCCATAATGGTTGTTACTACAAAAAGGAAGATTGTCGAGATGGCATAATCGAGACAATAACATAGACTAGATCAAACTCTGGTAGTCACGTGAAGGTAACCATGGCCAAGGAAGCCATGGTTAAGGCAGCAAGGCTAAGGCAGCAAATTGAAAAACATGCATACCAATAAAATGATGTCATTTGCGACGAGAAAAAGAGTGTTGAGGTGCTACATACAACCTGTGCTGTTGTATGGATGTGAAGCGTGGACAATGAGCAGACACGCTGAAAAACATCTGACGGCTGTGGAAATGTGGTTTCTGAGGAGAATGCAAAGAATACCATGGACATACAGAAAAACCAGTGACACGTCCTACAAGAAACGAAAGAAAACCGTAAACTGATTAGAGAAATAAGGCGTAGACAGTCACAGTGTTTTGATCACGTTATGAGAAGAAATACACTGGAGAACTTAGTGACAACTGGCAAGGTCGACGGGAAGAGAACAAGGGGAGGGCAGAGAAAAAATGCCTGGATGGCTTGGCCACGCCAATGGTCGAGACATGAACACTGATCTTTCCACGATTCTGGTGATCGAGTGAGATGGCGAATCATGACCATCCACGCTTACCGGCATGGCACATGATGATGATGAGTTATGTGGGCTACGATAGCGCGCGTTTGTAGGCCTGGTGCATAATGATGATGATAATGATGATGATGATGATGATGATGATGATGATGATGATGATGATGATGATGATGATGATGATACTGCTACTATACCAAATGCTCTAGTGCTGACCCTTTCTCCTCGTAAACTTTGCGGAACTGTTTCAAGCAACTGTGCTCGCTCTGCGGGCAAGTACCTCCTGTATCGCCACTTCTAACATTTATCAATATAATGATTGGTTTTCGATGATCCAGCACAAACCTTGGTAAGTCTGCTTGAACGACTTTCTCTTCATCACCAGACGAACCGACTATATGCTGCTCTTTTCCGTTGCTGTTCTCCATACTTTACACATTGCAGATATTTAAAATGAAGAGTTGGTGAACGAAACAGATTTCGATTACAACAAAAAGTGATATAAATTCCCGTGAATATAACGAATGAATACATTGAAAAGTATATATTTTCTATTTCAGAACTAAAACGAAGATCATCATCATTCTCAAATGCCTTGCCAGCTGGCGTAGTCGTTCATGGCTCTCCACAGATATCGGTCTTTGGTGTTCTGGATCAACTCCGCTGATGATATTCCTCCATGCCACCGTCTCAATCCATCCAGCATAATGTCTCTTGGTTTGCCTCTGCCTCTCTTCCCCTCGATCTTTCCAGTTGTTACGATGTTCTTCAATGCCTTTGTTGTCATCACATGATCAAAGAAAGCTGTTTGTGTCTTTCTAATTGTTGTTTATAGTGTTCTAGTTTCATTAGCCTCTTTCAAGCAATCATTGTTAGTTACTCTGGCAGTCCAAGGAATTCGCAACATTCGTCTAAAACACCATATCTCTGCTGCTTCTAAGTTCTTCCTAATTTGTTCATTTACATTCCAAGATTCGCTGCCATACAGCAAAACTGGTTCTATATAGCATTTCAACACTCTCTTTCTTACATTAATTGATAGTGACGTATTGCATAAGATACTCTTCATTTCCTGAAATGCGGTTTTGTCTGCCCTATTCTGCTCTTAATCTCTATTGTAAATCTTCCATCCTCTAAAATTACAGGAGAATTTAGGTCATAGACCACAACTTTAGGAAGGGAAAATCCCAACTGCACCCCGTAGTGGAAGAGAATGGGAAACACACCACGGTGTGGCTAACGCAGCACTGGTGAGTGAGTATTCATCGGAGTTGAGTTGAGTTAAGTTGAGTTAAGAACCGACATCACTGCACTCAGGACACTCCCATATGTGCTCCGTTCCTTCATTCAACAGCCAGAGAAGAGTCATACTACTAATCGTTCCCACCGCTATCTGATTTAAAATTCTCCTGGTCGTCCCTCTCAGTTTTGAGATTCTTCCAGAACCCCTACCGATCCCCGCAATCTCATTCTTTCCACATTCTTTCTCAGTCTGTTCCTCCGCCTTCTCCACCTGGTCCCAAAGACACATGACCACCTCCCCCTTGCCCATATTCAATCTACCACCAAGAGGTGCATTCCCTCCTAGCCTATCAGTCTGTTCATTCCCCCGCACCCCCGCATGGCCAGGGCAAAATATCCATACTGTTCTCACAATCTGTGACCTCTGAAGCGACGATAGCCATTCCACACAAAACATTCCTTTCTCCACCTTACTAAGCATACTCCTTGAATCCGTAATGAATACAATGTGTGTTGCAGTAGTCTCCTCTAACTAATGGAGTGCCGCTATTACTGCTTCCACTTCCATTCTCATGCTGGAGGTCGTAGTCTCATATGCCAGACTCTCCTTTTTCAAGATTCGTCCATTAGCCTTGCAAGAAACCAACCACTACGTCTGTTTCTCACCACTGACCCATCGGTGTAGATGACTATGTCACCTTGATGTGTGTTACTCTGGATCAGTTGTTACACTTCAAACTCAGTGCGGACCGCTGCCCATTCTCTGCATTCACGACCCAGTGTTACTATTACATTGTGCCAGTCCGTCATGTCTTCCGGAATTTCAACCCACTCTTTTTCACGATAGATCTTCTCCAGATCACACACCTGACGTATAGATATTTATGCATGTGCCATCCAAGACCAGCCTCGTCTTAGTCTATGACCCTTGACCATATCCATGGCTTTATGCAGCGGGTGATCCCTATCTGCAGCAACTCTCGGGTACCATTTGGCCTGAAGGACCCTGTGCCTATCCTTCATTGTTGGTAGCGCCAGGGTATCCACGGGAATAAATGGACAGCTCTATAGCTGAGCAGAGCAGGGCATTCACTCGTCCTGGCAGTCGGAATGGCTGTCAAAGGCAGAGGTAAAAGACCACAATGTGGATGTGGAAGTCAAGGGAAAACCACCACATTATCTTCCCAAGATTTCACGGCAACACAAATTTCAGAAACGAAGATACTATAAAAAATATTACATAGACTATATATATGTGTGTGTGTGTGTGTGTGTGTGTGTGTGTGTGTGTGTGTGTGTGTGTGTGTGTGTGTAATTAGTCGCCATGGTTCTCATTCCCCGTAGACTGGATTGTGATGACAGCGGTGACTACTGCCACATATGATATTAAACTGAGATTACAAGGGGCAAGAGAGGCCGCTGTGGCACGAGGACATTTGGGGAGTTCGAGATAAATTAAACGGAGCATCAAACTTGCAACATTTGACTCTACCGTTAAATTGGCGCTGCTGTGTGAACCGTTGATGTGAAAGGCAACTATGACAATTGCATATAAACTACAGGCTATCATGAGTAAACTTCAGACGTGCATTGATTGGTGCCAAGATAACCCATACAATCCACTGATAGTCGTCGAACGCGTGTCAGTCGTCAGTCACTCCAAGCTAGGATACAGATTCAGATAAGTACCCTTAATATTGTCATGTAGTGTGTTTTATGTAGTTTTGTGTCGGTGTGTGTTTGTTTGTTCTATGCTGACGAAGGCTTAGGCCGCAACGTTTCATTGTAATCGTGTTTTAGTAAAGCTCACAACCTACTTCTCGTTTTTTGGTGATTCATTCATTGATTGGTGCCAGCACTGAGTGGAAGGATTGGAGTGGTGAGGAAGTCGTCGTTGTGGATCTTGTGTAGTGAGCTAGGCGGACATAGGTGAACCGGGTATGGTAAATGGCGTTGACGCTTAATGCGACACGCTGAGAGGTCCTGAGAAGGTGTGACTGAAGAGGACCTTTCTATTGGGTCCCCGGGGCAGACGAAATGGAGGGAGACTCACGGAGAGGGTTTGTAAAAAAATTGTGCATATCCTTACAGGATGTTGCAGTCAACATCAGCATTTTTCAGCTGCTGTTGATGTACTAGGCAAGATTACGCTCTGTAGTTTGTCATTGCTTTCTGACAGGATGTTATGGACTTCCTAATGGACAGAGCTGCGTATTGGTTGATCGCCTATTTCAAGAGAGAGAGAGAGAGAGAGAGAGAGAGAGAGAGAGAGAGAGAGAGAGAGAGAGAGAGAGATGAGAGAGATTGAGAGAGTGAGAGGAGAGAGAGATTGAGAGAGTGAGAGAGAGATTGAGAGAGAGTGAGAGAGAGAGAGATTGAGAGAGTGAGAGAGAGAGAGTGTGTGTGTGTGTGTGTGTGTGAGAGAGAGAGAGATTGAGAGAGTGAGAGAGGAGAGAGAGATTGAGAGAGTGAGAGAGAGTGTGTGTGTGTGTGTGTGAGAGAGAGAGAGAGAGAGAGAGAGAGAGAGAGAGAGAGAGAGAGAGAGAGGTGCATAGTTTCTATCTTTAATTCTGTTATGGCAAGATGAGACCAGAATGATACGACTTTCTCGTGTTTTTACGACAACGGGAAACAGGTCTCATTATGCGAAAACAGCGATTTTCTTCTAAAGCGGTCTGCAGTTCTGTGTTGGAAGTATAGAATTAAAACATCGTTCAGTGTTTTTGTTAGCCTTTTTCTGAGAGATATATTATATGTGAAACAGAACAATGATAGCCGACAGCGAAAATGTCCAAGTGAAATGTGAAAATATTTTCAAGGACGTTACATATTATATCGTTGGAAATATCAGCGAAACTGTGACATCTTTGCTGGAAAAACATGGCGCGAAACGTGACTCCTACCTTAGCGAAATGGTTAGCCACGTTATTGCTGACAGTACAACGTCAGATGATTATTCAGAAGCTAAAGAATTGTTCGAACTACCTATAGTGACTAGCGATTGGGTTGTTCTATCAGTGAAATGCGGAAAACAACTCCCCAAAGAAGTGTTTTCCTTGGAGGGGCGTTTGTTTTCCGGTGTTGTTGCATGTCCTTCTGAGCTGGAGAGTGAAGACGTACTTCCACTATGGGGCATGATTGTTTATCACGGTGGTCGATGCCAGCTAGATTTGGATTGTACAGTTACACATCTCATTACAGCGTGCACAGAGGGTCCCAAGTATGAATGTGTTAAACAGCATGCAGATAAAATACACATTGTGACACCCGACTGGGTCACAGACAGCCTTGCTAAAAATGAAAGACAAGAGGAAGAGATTTATAACCCTCTATGGGTGGAATATCCCAAACTAAAGCCACCTACTCCACTTCCCGAGCCTGTAATTGAAAGTGATGTACGGAATGAAGTGTCCGATAATGCACCATCTATTTGTGAGCCCATGGATGTCTCTGCAAGTTCAAATGTTCATTTCCATTCTGCTTCTAACATCCTTGCTCATAGACATTTTCCCATAGAAGATAAATTAGAAACTCCACGGCCTGACACACCAAATGCCAAGGAAGCTTTAGCTAGGAAAATCAGCAGCAGAGTGAATATGATATCAGAACCAACCACTCCAGAAAAAATAGGAATGCCTTCTTTCCACACTGTTGGTTCACCAGGTTCTGCAACTGTTGTTAGATTACCGTCTCCTGTGCCATCATTAGGAGTGGGGCTACATCTAAGACATGAGGTAACAAACATCAGAAACACTTTGCGCAATATAACAAACAGAACTGCTCTTCCAGTTAGCATGCCCGTGAGAGCTTCAGTGCCTTGTACATCAAAAGTCAGTCATACCCCGGCTGTGGTGACTAATCAACCCCAGGCACCACCGCCTGACTACCCGTTTCCTCCAAAAACTGTTTCACATTCTGTACAGCCACCAACTGCAGCAGCTGTGTCTCAATCATCTGTCATCACACCCACTAGATCTCAGTCGGGCGCCTTATACTATGGGCATGATCCAAAGGAAAACATACCTCCTGACTTGTGCCTTCTTGGTTGTATATTTTGTATTGTAGATTATCAAAGCATAATTGGAAATGAAGAAGTTAGTGCATGGCAAAAGGTTATAGAACAGTATGGTGGTCAAGTGGAATCATCCTACAATAGTCGAGTTACTCATGTCCTGTGTGCAAATCAGAAATCAGATGTTTTCAAAGTGGCTCAGAAGGAAGGAAAGCGTTTAGTTTCAGCATTCTGGTTAAATGATTGTTTAATGCAGAAGAAGATGGTCCCTCCATGGCAGGCCTTGCATCTGCCATTATCTTTCAACTCAGAGAAGCCTGGTTTCAACCAAATGATCAGTGTTACAAACTTTGACGGTGAGGAAAGAGTGAGGCTGAAGCAGATGATTAATGCTATAGGTGCTAAATACACTGGCTACATGACGCACCACAACTCGGCCCTTATCTGCAAGAAACCCGGGGGCATGAAGTTTGAGAAGGCCAAGGAGTGGAGAATAGCAGTTGTCAATGTTCAGTGGCTGTCTGATCTGGTTCTAGGTAATATGGATGCTCTGCGACTTCCTGTTCATGTTCGTTATTTACAAGTTGGACAGGGGCGTGAATTTCATATGGACTTAACTCGTGTTTCGCAATTAATGGGTGGTTGGAAAACATCTTTAAAGATTAATAAAGAGACCTGGAAGAAGTTTGCTCCTAGTATTTCATCTTTTGGGCAGGAAAATAGATGTTCAAATGGTCCTTCACCACCAAAAAGATTAAAAGTGGATACAACATCCCAGGCTCCAGAAACAGAAGGGGGTGCACCGAGAGTAATGTTCACACTGTATCCGAGGTCACTGACCTCCAGACTTGAAGCAGTGGTGAAGAAACTTGGTGGTGTAACAGTGAACAACCCATGTCATTGTACACACCTGGTTTGCCCCAGCTTGGCTAGGACTATCAAATTTTTTGTGGCTATAAACTGCTGTCGTTTCATTCTCACCAAGAAATGGTTAGAAGACAGTGCAGCCCAGGACAGGTTTTTGGAAGAGTCTCCCTATGCTCTTAAAGATGAGAAGGGAGAAAATGCACTGGGCTGCAACATAATGGAGTCTCTGAGACGTGCTCAGATACGACATCTGTTTCAAGACCTTATCTTCCATATAACTCCCAGTGTGGTTCCACCAGTGTGTGAGATGACCAGTATCATACAGAGTGCAGGAGGCACAGTGGTTCAGAAACGCCCATCAGTTAAACAAATTGCTTCATCTATGGATGAAAAGGGACACCCAAAAATAATTGTGATTACTTGCCTTAATGACCTACATTTGTCACAGGACCTTCGTAACAAAAAAATACCTGTCTATAATGCAGAGTTTGTTCTAACAGGTGTGATGAGACAGGAAATTGACTTTAATATGTTCAGAATAATGACCAGTGTTTGATTAGATGGACAAATTACAATGTCTTATTAACACTGTACATAACTAACGACAGAATGCACATCTTTTTACTGTTGTTAAAGTCAAACAAAAATGTGCATTAATGGGTGAAATATACACAGTTCTGTTAGCACCTTATAAAAGCACTTATTAAATGTGAGCTACTGTAAGTAACTAGCAGTGGCAAAGAAGCCGATGAATAAAGCATGTTTAAATGACCAGACTAGTTTCAAACATTGGTATTGTGATGTGTATTTGGGAAAGGATAATATTGTGAAATGATGGAAACTGCACTTATGCACATTATGTGGTTATGAACAAAAGATAGGTTCTTTCTTAACTAATCCATTTTATATAAGGGTATGAGTTGTATTCATATTTGTTAAATAATAAATGCGTGAGGTAGATTGAGCAGTTCCTTGCCTAATTAATGTGATATGGCCGTATTAACTTTTATTTTGACTTCTAACTCACTGGGAAGTATCTGTCCAGCTCATACAAGCTCCTCCTATCCTTGAACATCCAACAGAGAAAAACTTTTTGTTACCTCTATATTTTCTGTTTCTACATTTAGATTGTTGCTCTGTAGAATGCTGTATTGAATAATTCCAGACATATATAAAGAGCATGGGCAGTCATGTTTCACCATCTCACACAGTCAGTATAGTCATGTTTCACCATCTCACACAGTCAGTAGAGTCATGTTTCACCATCTCACACATTAGAGTCATGTTTCACCATCTCACACACTCACACAGTAGAGTCATGTTTCACCATCTCACGCAGTCAGTAGAGTCATGTTTCACCATCTCACACAGTCAGTAGAGTCATGTTTCACCATCTCACACATTAGAGTCATGTTTCACCATCTCACACACTCACACAGTAGAGTCATGTTTCACCATCTCACGCAGTCAGTAGAGTCATGTTTCACCATCTCACACAGTCAGTAGAGTCATGTTTCACCATCTCACACAGTAGGGTCATTTTTCACCATCTCACGCAGTCAGTAAAGTCATGTTTCACCATCTCACACAGTCAGTAGAGTCATGTTTCACCATCTCACGCAGTCAGTAGAGTCATGTTTCACCATCTCACACAGTCAGTAGAGTCATGTTTCACCATCTCACACAGTCAGTAGAGTCATGTTTCACCATCTGACACAGTAGAGTCATGTTTCATCATCTGACACAGTCAGTAGAGTCATGTTTCACCATCTCACACAGTCGATAGAGTCATGTTTCACCATCTCACACAGTAGAGTCATGTTTCACCATCTGAAACACTCAGTAGAGTCATGTTTCACCATCTCACTCAGTAGAGTCATGTTTCAACATCTCACACAGTAGAGTAATGTTTCACCATCTGACACAGTCAGTAGAGTCATGTTTCACCATCCGACACAGTCAGTAGAGTCATGTTTCACCATCTCACACAGTAGAGTCATGTTTCACCATCTCACACAGTAGAGTCATGTTTCACCATCTCACACAGTAGAGTCATGTTTCACCATCTCATGCAGTCAGGAGAGTCATGTTTCACCATCTCACACAGTAGAGTCATGTTTCACCATCTCACACAGTCAGTAGAGTCATGTTTCACCATCTCACACAGTCAGTAGAGTCATGTTTCACCATCTCACACAGTAGAGTCATGTTTCACCATCTCACACAGTAGAGTCATGTTTCACCATCTCACACAGTATAGTCATGTTTCACCATCTCACACAGTAGAGTCATGTTTCACCATCTCACACAGTAGAGTCATGTTTCACCATCTCACACAGTAGAGTCATGTTTCACCATCTCACACAGTCAGTAGAGTCATGTTTCACCATCTCACGCAGTCAGTAGAGTCATGTTTCACCATCTCACACAGTCAGTAGAGTCATGTTTCACCATCTCACACAGTAGAGTCATGTTTCACCATCTCACACAGCCAGTCATGTTTCACCATCTCACACAGCCAGTCATGTTTCACCATCTCACACATTCGATAGAGTCATGTTTCACCATCTCACACAGTCAGTCATGTTTCACCATCTCACACAATCAGTCATGTTTCACCATCTCACACAGTCAGTAGAGTCATGTTTCACCATCTCACACAGCCAGTCATGTTTCACCATCTCACAGTGTCAGTAGAGCATGTTTCACCATCTCAGACAGCCAGTAGAGTCATGTTTCACCATCTCACGCAATCAGTAGAGTCATGTTTCACCATCTCACACAGTCAGTAATGTCATGTTTCACCATCTCACGCAGTCAGTAGAGTCATGTTTCACCATCTCACGCAGTCAGTAGAATCATGTTTCACCGTCTCACACAGTCAGTAGAGTCATGTTTAACCATCTCACAGTCAGTAGAGTCATGTTTCACCATCTCACACAGTCGGTAGAGTCATGTTTCACCATCTCACACAGTCGATGGAGTCATGTTTCACCATCTCACACAGTCAGTCATGTTTCACCATCTCACACAGTAGAGTCATGTTTCACCATCTCACACAGTAGAGTCATGTTTCACCATCTCATGCAGTCAGGAGAGTCATGTTTCACCATCTCACACAGTAGAGTCATGTTTCACCATCTCACACAGTCAGTAGAGTCATGTTTCACCATCTCACACAGTCAGTAGAGTCATGTTTCACCATCTCACACAGTAGAGTCATGTTTCACCATCTCACACAGTAGAGTCATGTTTCACCATCTCACACAGTATAGTCATGTTTCACCATCTCACACAGTAGAGTCATGTTTCACCATCTCACACAGTAGAGTCATGTTTCACCATCTCACACAGTAGAGTCATGTTTCACCATCTCACACAGTCAGTAGAGTCATGTTTCACCATCTCACGCAGTCAGTAGAGTCATGTTTCACCATCTCACACAGTCAGTAGAGTCATGTTTCACCATCTCACACAGTAGAGTCATGTTTCACCATCTCACACAGCCAGTCATGTTTCACCATCTCACACAGCCAGTCATGTTTCACCATCTCACACATTCGATAGAGTCATGTTTCACCATCTCACACAGTCAGTCATGTTTCACCATCTCACACAATCAGTCATGTTTCACCATCTCACACAGTCAGTAGAGTCATGTTTCACCATCTCACACAGCCAGTCATGTTTCACCATCTCACAGTGTCAGTAGAGCATGTTTCACCATCTCAGACAGCCAGTAGAGTCATGTTTCACCATCTCACGCAATCAGTAGAGTCATGTTTCACCATCTCACACAGTCAGTAATGTCATGTTTCACCATCTCACGCAGTCAGTAGAGTCATGTTTCACCATCTCACGCAGTCAGCAGAATCATGTTTCACCGTCTCACACAGTCAGTAGAGTCATGTTTAACCATCTCACAGTCAGTAGAGTCATGTTTCACCATCTCACACAGTCGGTAGAGTCATGTTTCACCATCTCACACAGTCGATGGAGTCATGTTTCACCATCTCACACAGTCAGTCATGTTTCACCATCTCACACAGCCAGTAGAGTCATGTTTCACCATCTCACAGTCAGTAGAGTCATGTTTCACCATCTCACACAGTAGAGTCATGTTTCACCATCTCACACAGCCAGTAGAGTCATGTTTCACCATCTCACACAGTCAGTAGAGTCATGTTTCACCATCTCACACAGTCGGTCATGTTTCACCATCTCACACAGTCAGTAGAGTCATGTTTCACCATCTCACACAGTCAGTAGAGTCATATTTCACCATCTCACACAGTCGGTCATGTTTCACCATCTCACACAGTCAGTAGAGTCGTGGAACAGCTCTGTTCTTGACTTGATTATGCCATGTGGCCAAACCACCCATATATATATATATTTATCTCACTGCCATCCCTTTGTTCTTTTCCCCTCAGTCTTGCCATTTATCTCTATGTTTTCTAGTTTATTTCTTCTCATAACATGCCCCAAATGTATAATTTCCCTAATCAGTTTACAATTTTCATATGTTTCTTCTAGGACTTGCTCACTGGTTGTCTGTCTGTCCAAGGCATTCTTGCATTTTCCTCAGAAACTACATATCTACTGCCATCAGGTGTTTTTCAGGTTGTCTGCTTATGGTCCATGTTTCACATCCATATAACAGTACAGGTTCTATTAACAATCTTTTCCTCATTACAATTGACATCTCTTTATTTGTCAGTATGTTTTCCATCTTGGAGAAAGCTAACCTTGCTACAGCGATTCTTGTAATAATCTCTTCAAAGCACCTCCCGTCAGATGTTATGACTGATCTGAGATATTTGTACCAAACAAATTGTTTAAGAATATTTCCATTTACCCATATATTACATTGTGGTATTTCTTTCTTCTTAGAGATGACCATAATATGTTTTCTGACGATTTAATTCTAACCCTTGTGTACAAACCCGCATGTACTAACTGTTGCAGATCCTCTTCATTGTCTGCAATCACAACTGCAACACGGAAAATCACAAAGATATTTGATTACTAAGATCACATAAGCCAGACAACAGAAAGTAATGTTAATGTGTCAAAAAGTGATTCAATTATGCTGAGCTGATACTGGAAATTGAATGAATACAAAACATAACTAAGAAATGCAACGAAAGGAAAGACACACATATGCAAGCATCAGTCTTTATCAATGACAAAAAAAAAACAAGAATGCTTAGCTAAAAAACTGAAATGTCACAATCACAGATAAATAATCCATGTTTCAATAAATACTATTCTAACATATGTGTATGGTAAAGATCTTCAAGATGTTTGTATTGGGCTTACCCCATATCAGCATCATTGAGTGTGTCTGCCCTGAAGCCATCCCACCCTTAGAGGATGAACATTAGGCACCCAGTGTATCTGTGTGCGGAATTGGAAGCAAGGCACAAGGCCTCTTGCACCTATTCCAACTTTGAATAGACTGACAGTATATCCTTCTTGTCTCAGGCTTGTGACCATATCGCTGTACTTTTCCATCTTGTTAGTGTGCTGTTCCTTGACTCTTGATTCGAACGGGTCAGTTAGCTCATTAGTCAGTTAGTCACAGCTCAACTTCACAGCAAAGGGTTGCCCCATTATGCTTCATTCCTGTGCCAGTGAATATCATACAAAATGCTCCTTACTGCCCCTTGTGAAAAGTGGTACAGACAGGAGTCTTGACAAACAACCAGCCCACACCAGTTTTACTATGCATAATGTCGCTGCCAGAAAGCCAACACAAAAGTCTGCCATGAAAAATACAGTTCATCGTCAATGAAATTGGTTAGCTTGATTATAACAAAATGTTGAGCTAACAGAGAGCACGCAGCAATGTCTGGTCGCAACTGGAACATCTGGATTACTGCTGGGTATTTGTTATGACCATTTAGGTTTACTATCAGTTCCCAGATTTGGTGCTCTAAAGGATTGATGGAAAGCTGTCACAGCGGTCGACTATCCAGTTCGGCTTTTGTCTAGCTTTTAGGAAATGTTTTCATCTGGCCTTGGCCTGGCATCTCGCTGCATCCACCATGGCTGCCAACTCAGTAAGTACCTTGTTATGGCGTCCTGTGAATCAGCTTTGCCCAAAGACCACTTTGCACGCAAACAATACATGTTCTAGTGTCTGCCTCCTTTCGATTTGCATCTTGCTACAGAGGGGACATGTCAGGTCATCAGATATACTCCATTTGACAAGGTAGGAGCTGATGGCGGGGCATCGTAAATTGATCTGACAATGAAGCTTCTTTACACTGGAAGAATGTGCCATATATTGTTCCACAAGAAGGAACTCTGCAGAGTGCCCTCCCATGAAACCCACTGACCTTGCTGTGGCTGCTGCACAGCTTTCTGCACTTGCCTGTCGTCCTCACCTTCATGAATCTCCTGGACCACCATATGTCTCTGCTGCCTAGCCTACGCCTTGGACACACCATAGCATGTTGTTTTGGTGGCCAAAGCCTTGTCTGTTGGACTGGGTGTTTCCCATTACGTCCTTTAGCTTGAGCGAATCTTGTGCCGACTCAACTGCTCTGTCAACCTTCTGTCCTGGGAGTTCGGGACTCGTGCAGCATCATAGCAAGCCTGGCTTGTCCAAATTTGTATTCCTCTCCAAAGGACTTGAACGGGAGGCCAAGCTTTGTCTTCCTTGGCTACAACGCTATGTCCAAAAGACCTAATGGCACTCCTAGCCATTTCCTTGTGGCTTTGCTGAGCTTTCTTTCTATAGTCTCTAGTTTGCTCGTGCACATTTCTTAAATGAGTAGAGGTGATAGTAGCTTTGGAATCAGTGTGCACTGGAGACACCAGATCTGGAATGTCCAGATTAGTCTGCTTTTATCAATGGCTCATGGACCATGTTCTATTGTTTGGCTTCTATGTTGTACTGTGTTATTTTCCATTAGAAAGGAATCGTACACTTGGCAGAGACTTTTGACAGGTTCTTCCGTTACAGTGGTGGTTGCCTGACACATAACTGCAGGCTGCTGTTGTCTGTGTGAATTTAGTTTGACAAGCCATATTGAAGCTATTATAGCATGCGAAACAGTTGGAAGTAATTTGTTTTACACAATGAGATATACAATACTTAGTTATTGCAGCTGATCATTGTTGGTGATACACTTGCATATTTGTTACAGAATTTGCAGTGAAATTGTCTTATTTATACACACATATTCTGTGGCAAAAAGTTTTTGGAAAGGTGGAAGGTGGGGCTCACAGTTTATTGTTATATTTCTTGGGACTTTTAAACTTGAGAAATATAATAGACAAAGAATGTAGAAGGGTCGCAAAGCTGTAAAATGTGAAATATGGGGTTGCAAGAGTGTTGACTAAAGTCTGAGCATGGTTACTCATGCATGTACAGGTCTGAGAGTATTGACAGGAAGATGGATCCAGAGAAAACACACAGTTAACTAGAAAGCTACATGAAAGGAGAAACACTGAGTTACAGGCAACATTTTGTTCACAATCTTTAATAACAGTCAGAAAAACAAGAGACCTTAATTCTGTTTCTATACAGCTAGTCGTCGACTTACGGTCTAAGCAACTTACGACCATTCGACTTTATGACCACAATCACTAGCCATATTATTAACTCTCGAGTCTAGTGCTTCCACATTGACGTGGATAGGCCTTAGGTTCATACCAGAGTGCGATCAGCATTGCCACTAGTGGGTTGTGCTCAATATTTAAAGATTTATTTCTGCCTCAATTATCAGTCGAACGGCGTTGTCTGCAAAGATCAGGTTGTGTGACGGTTTATTCCATGCTCAGTCTTCGTAGACTTAGATGGATAACCTGATTTTTGCAGATGATGCTGCAGTTACAACCCACTCTGAGGAAGAATTACAATGTCTACTATCTGCATTCTCCAATGCTTGTTCAGAATTTGGTTTAACAATTAGCAAAAAGAAGACAGATTATGTCACAAGGTACACATGGGGTACTATCAATCTTTATTGACGACGCCGAACTAGAGATGGTAGACCATGTAATAATAATGTTTCCTATAGTATTTTCCACACCTGTATTTTGTATGATTTGCAAATATTAAACCGGTTGTACATGTACAGTTAATGCTGTGTTTTTATTAAACCTGACGATGTAAAAATAAGAAACAAAATGGTGTAGAGATGATACAAATGGCACAAAATGAACATCGAAAATTATGATTTATAACAATAATAAAAGAAATTTACAATATAATTTAACTTAAATATTTTTATAATATCACTTCACATTACTGTACACATAGTGTACTCAACCTACGACTAAATCGTGTTACGACCGGTCTGTCGGAACCTTTCATCGAGCTTCCTCACTATATTTTGAGTTTTGACTCTTGTATCAGCTCCGCAGCAGCCATACTCCCTTTGTTGATAGCTCAGGGAGATGAGCAGTTGATATGGACAGGATGTGGTTGAAACATTAGATATGATAGAAGGCCTTGGCATGGGATGGTTTAGATATGGACAGGATGTGGTTGAAACATTAGATATGATAGGACTTGGCATGGGATGGTTTAGATATGGGCAGGATGTGGTTGAAACATTAGATATGATAGAAGGACATGGGATGGGTTAGATATGGACAGGATGTGGTTGAAACATTAGATATGATAGAAGGACTTGGCATGGGATGGTTTAGATATGGACAGAATGTGGTTGAAACATTAGATATGATAGAAGGACTTGGCATGGGATGGTTTAGATATTGACAGTATGTGGTTGAAACATTAGATATGATAGAAGGACTTGACATGGGATGGTTTAGATATGGACAGGATGTGGTCGAAACATTAGATATGATAGGACTCGCATGGAATGGTTTAGATATGGACAGGATGTGGGTGAAACACTAGATATGATAGAAGGACTTGGCATGGGGTGGTTTAGATATGGACAGGATGTGGGTGAAACACTAGATATGATAGGACTTGGCATGGGATGGTTTAGATATGGACAGAATGTGGGTGAAACATTAGATGTGATAGAAGGCCTTGGCATGGGATGATTTAGATATGGACAGGATGTGGGTGAAACATTAGATATGATAGAAGGCCTTGGCATGGGATGGTTTAGATATGGACAGGATGTGGGTGAAACACTAGATATGATAGAAGGCCTTGGCATGGGATGGTTTAGATATGGACAGAATGTGGGTGAAACATTAGATGTGATAGAAGGCCTTGGCATGGGATGGTTTAGATATGGACAGGATGTGGGTGAAACATTAGATATGATAGAAGGCCTTGGCATGGGATGGTTTAGATATGGACAGAATGTGGGTGAAACACTAGATATGATAGAAGGACTTGGCATGGGATGGTGTAGATATTGACAGTATGTGGTTGAAACATGTTAGCAAACAGAGTCTGGGAGAACAGGAAGCTTACTGCCAAAACAAAAGTCCCTGTCTATCAAACCTGTGTCCTTAATACTGTTCTTTATGGCAGTGAAGCCTGGCCAACTTACTCACACCAAGAGAAACGTTTAAACAGCTTTCATATTCAGTGTCTGCGAAGAATACTTGGTGTTAAGTGGGAAGACAAAGTCTCAAATACTGAAGTATTGGAAAGATCAGGTTGTGTGATAGTTTATTCTATGCCCAGGGTTCATAGACTTAGATGGATAGGACACGTTCAGAGGATGGATGATGGTGGAATACTAAAAGAACATCTTTTTTGGTGAATTACAGATGGGTAAGAGATCTCGAGGTCAGCCTCTACTACGATACAAAGATGTGTGTAAGCGGGACATGATTGATACAGGCATTGATAATGCACATTGGGTGCATGGAGGGCAAAGATAAGTTATGGAATAAAGACAAAGGAGAAAATGATTGCAGATAGGTCACACACTGAGCGTATGAGACGTAAGATGGTCCGTGATGGTGGAAATGACCATGTGTTCATATGCAACCATTGTGGATGAACATTTAAAGCACGAATTGGTCTGATCAGTCACATTCGCTACTGCCATGGTTTGTAGTTATTATACCTTTTTGAAGCACAATGTAACAAAATTATCAAGGTGCCATTGAATGAGGTCCATATGGATTCATATAAACATAGATAAGTGTGGATTTATAAGAACGTAGGTCAAAGTGGATTGATATGAAAATGGATCAGTGTGGATTTATACAGACATAGGTCAGAGCAGATTGATATGAACATGTATCAGTGTGGATTTATATGAACATAGGTCAGAGAAGATTGATATCAACATAGATCAGTGTGGATTGTTATTAATATAGATCAGTGTGGATTATGAATTTCACATTGTTACGCCAGCTGCCAGTCATACCGATACACTACCTTTGATTTATTGTTTTATACTATATTTTTTATTGTTGTGACGAGAGGACTTTCTGCAAACAGCCTGCTACATGAAATGTTAACAGTTAACTATTCTTCTAACTCTTAAACTCTTATAAGGCTAAATCCAGTGTGGTCATTTTGTAAATATATATATATATATATATATATATAGTCTTTCTGGTGACTGCCAATTCCATCGACGATGAACTGTATTTTTTGTGGAGGACTTTTGTATTGGCATTCTGGCGGCGGTCTTATGCACAGTGTACCTGTGGGGGATGTTGGCTTGCTGATACTCCTGTCTGTTCCACTTTTCACATTGGGCAGTGAGGAGCATTTTGTGTGATATTCACTGGCACAGGAACGAAGCATAATGGGAATGACCCGTTGCCGTGAAGTTGTAACCGCGACTATATATATATTCATCAAGCGCCGGCTGGCGTAGCCGTTCATGCCTCTCCACAGATCTCGGTCTTTGGTTTTCTGGATCATCTTTGCTGATGATATCCCTATATATATATAGCACGCGACATTTTCAATTACCAGATAAACCATAAATGAGTTACCTAACACCCTGTGGTATGATTCAAGATATAAATGTTAAGTCTACTACAGTATGCTATGATTATGGTACATAAACACTTCTGATTGTTGAGATAAAATACAGTTCTAGATGTAGCTGAGCTGTAAAAGTGTGTAATTTGTTACTGTTTTTTTTAAAGAATACCTCAGCAATTCAGCAAGCCAGAAATGATCAAACACAAACTGCAGACCTCTTCATCCTGCTGGATAGTTTGCTGCACTAAGATGATGAAGATTTGTTGCCAAGTCTTGTTGTTCACTTAGTAGTCCTCAGCTTCTCCTGATCTAGTTCCATGCTGTTGATCTATTTTCACATTTGTGTAACTGGTCATGCACTTCACATTTGCTCAATATACATAATCATCCTTGTCTTGTTTCATTTGTTCAATGTGCCTTAATTATCTTAACTTGTACAGTTTTAGGCCTAAGAAATGTTGATTGTATATGTGTTAAATGCTAACTCTGTTCATATTCATAATTCCTCATTGCTCCTGTTGCAAATGAATCAATGTGTTAGTAATGAACTAGATTTCTTGGTCAACATCTAATGAAAGCACACTTTGCATCCTCTGCTGTGGTATTCTCATCTCTGCTGAGATGGTAACCATTTTTGTTTTGATTAGGAATATATACAAGCACTAGTGAAAGGCTGACCAGACACATCTGAAAGATCTTCCTGATTGACCGAGCGTTCCTTTGAGAACATGTAATTAATAGTTGTTGCATTATAAACAATTATTTTGGCATATCTTTGGTCTGAACTTTGTAGTTATATTAGTTACATAACTATTTCTAAATGTGCACTTCTGACATAAACAGCTGATATTGTCATGAATCTGGTTGTTTAAGCTTGAAAGTGATACATCATAAATATAATTCATCATTCTCTGAAGTGCAAGAAAAATTATTGTTTTGTAATGCAGTTCACTTACTATTTTTGAGATCAGTACTGTTTTGTATTTTGTAGTTGTAAAATTGTAGTTTTCATTTGATTTACTTTTGTACGTAAATTAATTAGAGAATAAATAATAGCTGCTATATTGTAACTTGTTGGTGTTTATTCTACAGCGTGATATGGTTCATGTTTAACCTCAGCTAATCAGTTACTGATTGCCATTTGTTATTATCAACCTCCATCCATCCATCCATCATGTGCCATGCTGGAAAGCATGGGCGGTTTTGGCTCGCCATTTCACTCGATCACAAGAGTCGTGGATCAACTCAGTGTTCCTGTCTCGACCATGCCATGTGGCTAAGCCATCCAGGTATTTACTTCTCAGTCTTCCCCTTGTCTGTTCCCTTCGATCTTGCCAGTTGTCACCAAGTTCTCCAGTTCATTTCTTCTCATAACATGCCCACAAAATTTTGACTGTCTACGTCTAATTTCTCTAATCAATTTACGATTTTCATTTGTTTCTTGAAGGACTTGTTCATTGGTTTCTCCGTCTGTCCATGGTATTCTTTGCATTTTCCTCAGAAACCACATTTCCACAATCATCAGATGATTTTCAGCTTAAATGCTTATTGTCCACGCTTCACATCCATACAAAAGTACAGGTTCTATGTAGCATTTCAACACTCTTTTTCTCGTTTCAATTGATATCCTTTTATTGGTCAGTATGTTTTTCATCTTGCAAAAGGCTACCTTCGCAATGGCAATTCTTGTTCTAATCTCTTCAAGGCATATCCCATCAGATGTTATGACTGTTCCGAGATAACTGTACCAGTTAACTTGCTTAAGACGAGCTTGGTAGAATCAGCAGGGAAAGAAGACCCTGTAAAGCTTGAAATACCAATACTTTTATCGTTTTTTTACTTATTCAGTCAGTGGCGACTTGCCCACAACAGACGAGCAATATCTCCGGTGGGTCTATTCTCGCTGGTCGCGAGATCCGCACAGTGCAAGGATGGGAGATTTGCTCGCAACAGACGAACAATATCTCCGGCGGGCCTATTCCCGGTGGTCGTGGGATCCGCAAAAGTCAGGTGGGGAGTCTGACGGTAGTACACGCTTTATACAGGTCCGGACACTTGTGATTGACAGATGTACGCGTCCTATGGTCCAGGTGCGTTCGAGACCCTCACCTGTGGGACTTGGCTGAATGCCTCTAAGTCGTGTCCTTTGGGTGCCAGGGTCTGGCCACCACTCGCCACCTGCTCGTGGAGGCGAGGTCGTCTGCAGCCTACCTTGTTCCAGACGTATTGGTTACCCATTCCTCTGGAGTACGCAAGGCAAGGCCGAGAGAGGGGAACATGTCTTTTGGGCACCACATGTTTCTCTGAAGCTCTGCCCAGGCATTGTGATAGAATTTTGGCCATATTCCAACTCACATACTTTGGTCTGTCAAGACTGTAAGGTGCCACTCACATTGTGGTATTTCCTTCTTCCCAGTGACGACCATAATCAGTGTCTTCTTACTATTCAATTCTTACCCTTGTTGCTCACTGTGTGCAACAACCGTATCTACTAAATGTCACAGGTCCTGTTCATTGTCTGCAATCAAGACTATCATCTGCATATCTAATGTTATTGATGTATCGTCCCCCAATGTTGATTCCTTCCATATCTTCTATATTTTGAAAATATTTTCACTGTACAGGGAAAAAAGATCTGGAGACATTACACATCCCTGTCCACACCTCTTTTAATGGGCTGATATTGACCTAAATCATTATCAATTCTGATGTCAGCTTGTTGTTTCCAATATATGTTTTTTTACAAGACTAAGGTCTTTCCCATCAATTTGTATCTCTTCAAGCATCCTTATCATGTCAACATGTCTCACTTTATCGAAAGCTTTTGTGTAGCCATTTAAGCAAAGATATAGATCTTTGTTTACTTCTATCAACTTCATCTAACTAAAAAGGCTGGCTCAGACGGGAGTGAGTAGAGGTTTGGACAATACTCAGAGTGTGCAGGAAAAGCCAGGTGGACTTTTACTCAAATTGTGGCTGGTATAATCAGCATGGGAACTTCTCTGTGGCTTTTGAAGAGGGTGACAGCATGTGTGTGGCAATGTCCAGAGTGTCGTGATGTTGATTGTTAAATTTAGTATTCAGTTAACTTTAGTTGCTTGTTATAATTGTTAACTTGAGTTACGTTATCCTCAGCTACTGGTTGTCTGTGGTTTGTAACGTTAGTTATGACATGTCTGTGAATGATCACCTACTTTATTGATTGTCCTGTGCGTGCTAACATCCGGTACTGGTTGGGATTGATAACATCAGTTAACTGAATGTCAGTTGTTGTATATAGTTGGTAATCTGAGTAACCAAATCTGATTGTATGATTGTGATTGCATTACTGAATGTCTTGGGTTGCTATCATCAGTTACTGGTTACATGCGGCTGTTGATTGAATTGATTGATCTAAGAATCAATAGTATTCCCAGCAAGCCCATAGATATCCATATCCTGCAGCAGATATTGTAAGGTGTAGATGCTGATTATTCCAGTGACACACTGGTTGTTGAATGTGATCTTTTATATGTACGCCCCAATAGCCGGAACCACACTTAATTCCAAAATCAAGCATCCTCAAACATGTTATTTCATTTGTTATTGTATCATAATCAGCAGTTGTTCATAGACAGTCTTCAGAATGTCTGTCGCCCTTGTCCATTATAAATGTTACAGTTAATGATGCTCTTGAAGCCAACAGATGTGGTTGTTAACCTGAGCTAGTCAATCCTGTGATTGTTTCTCGTTAACCTAAGTAACCGAACGTCTGTGATTGTGTCTCATTAACCTAACTAAATGTCTGTGATTGTGTCTCATTAACCTAAGTAACTGAATGTTTGTGATTGTGTTTCATTAACCTAAGTAACTGAATGTCTGTAATTGTGTCTTTGAATATCTCTGTGATTGTGTCTTATTAACCTAAATAACTGAATGTCTGTGATTGTGTCTCATTAACCTAAGTAACTGAATGTCTGTGATTGTGTCTTATTAACCTAAGTAACTGAATGTTTGTGATTGTGTCTCAATAATCTAACTAACTGAATGTCTGTGATTGTGTCTTTGAATATCTCTGTGATTGTGCCTTATTAATCTAAGTAACAATGTCTGTGATTGTGTCTCATTAATCTAACTAACTGAATGTCTGTGATTGTGTCTTTGAATATCTCTGTGATTGTGTCTTATTAACCTAAGTAACTGAATGTCTATGATTGTGTCTCATTAACCTAAGTAACTGAATGTCTGTGATTGTGTCTCATTAACCTAAGTAACTGAATGTCTGTGATTGTGTCTCATTAACCTAAGCAACTGAATGTCTGTGATTATGTCTGAATATCTCTGTGATTGTGTCTTTTTAACCTTAGTAACTGAATGCCTGTAATTGTGTCTCATTAACCTAAACAACTGAATGTCTGTAATTGTTCTGAGTGTTTGTAATTATTTCTTGTTAACAGGGTGTCTGTGATTGTTTCTCATTAACCTGAGTAACTGGATAGCTGTGATTGTTTCTCATTAACCTGAATAGCTGAATGCCTGTGATTGTTTCTCATTAACTTGAGTAACTGAATGTCTGTGATTGTTTGTTAACCTATGTAATTAAAAATATGTGATTATTGTTGTTAACCTGTGTAACTACAAATATGTGATTGTTGTTAACATGAGTAAATCAGTGTATGTGATTTTTTTTTTTTTAACCTGTGTAAATGAATGCATCTGATCCTATATGATGGTTAGCCTAACTAACTGATTGCTAGCCTCAAGCACTCTGAGTAGTTTATCTCCTGCTGATTGTCACAGATGGAACTATTACAAGTTGTGTGTTCTGCCTCCCAATGCTTAAGCAATGATTAATCTGAACATCACATTCACAAACAGATTAGTGAATCCACGTTAGTGCTGCCAAATAGTTGCAAGAGTTGAAATATGGCAAAAGTGAACTTAATTTCCTCCAGTATTTATTTTCGAAATAATGAAGGTGCCAGTTCTGTTCAAACAGCTGGGTACATATATTGTCCAGATTCTATAGTTGTTGGGTTAGGTGAATGATAGATATGACATTCTACATCTGTCGGTTCAGGTGAATGGTAGACATGACTTAATCTATATTTGTCACTTCAGGTGAATGATTGAACTGACATATTCTATATCTGTCACTTTAGGTGGTTGGTAGACATGACATATTCTATATCTGTCACTTTAGGTGGTTGGTAGACATGACATATTCTATGTCTGTCACTTCAGGTGGTTGATAAATGTGACATATTCTATACCTGTCAGTTCAGGTGAATGGTTGACATTTTCTGTGTCTATTGATTGAGGTGGATGTTCTATATCTGTCAGTTCAGGTGAATGATAGACCTGGCATATACTATATCTGTCATTTCAGGTGAATGATAGACCTGACATACGCTATAGTTGTTGATAGAGGCTTAAGATACACCAACATTTTCTTAAGTAGTTTGTTCAGGGGAATGTTAGACTTTGCTAATGATGACACCTTTTGTGAGATGTCAAGTTGGCGATGTGTTGTAGTTGACTTGTTCCTTCATGGAGGCACTGTCGTCAGGTGTAGGTGGGCAAGTTTAAATCCTGCCATGTCTCTAGCTTCCATTTGTTTATATTCTTGTTTGTGTCTTCTAATCTCTAGTCCAAATGAACATACAATATGACTAACCTCCACGAAAGGAAAGCATACGCATGTACAAGTCTTTATTTTGACCAACAACATAATCAATGAACAAGTAAAGGAAAACAAATAATAACAACACACAAAAAAGCAAGAATGCTTAAGAAGACGATAATCCGAGGAGCACACAAACTGAACAGATTATTATTATATTCCCGGTAGCCCAAGTTAAGTATTCTTGTTTGTTGTCTGTTTTAGTGGTCTTCTTTTAATTGTTCATTGATAAAGACTTAGGTAGAAACGTTTGCTAGTATCCCTGTGTGATTGCTTTTTTCCGTCGAGCTTTGTGTTTGTTGAGACTACAGTATTAGCAGCCAAACCCCTCGCTTGATACCATTGTGTTTGTTGAGACTAAAGTGTTAGTTAGCAGCCAAATGCCTCGCTTGATACCACTTCGTGTTTGTTGAGACTACAGTAATAGCAGCCAAACCCATCGCTTGATGCCATTGTGTTTGTTGAGACTACAGTATTAGTTAGCAGCCAAACCCCTCGCTTGATACCATTGTGTTTGTTGAGACTAAAGTGTTAGCAGCCAAATCCCTCGCTTGATACCACTTCGTGTTTGTTGAGACTACAGTATTAATTAGCAGCCAAACCCCACACATGATAACACTGTGTTTGTTGAGACTAAAGTATTAGTTAGCAGCCAAACACTTCGTTTGATACCACTTTGGACTTTTCAAATCCTTACTTCTCTTCCTCACTGTGAGTGCCACTCCACTCAGTGCCTGGAGTCTATTAATCTGAGTATCTCAATGACCACTAGAGTTCCCTAATCCAACGGTATTTCCGTGTATTATCTACAGGTGTGCCCTCTCAGTTCGTGAAAGCTATTGAAATTCATCGAAGTGTGAACGTTAAGTTAAAAACAACACCCTCCCCTCCCCTCCCCCCCCCCCCCCCCCCCCAAAAAAAAAATGATAGCAAGGGAAACAACTGATATTTTGCTTTTTTAATGTTATAAAAAAAAAACTTGTTGGTTATTGCTTCCCTTTCATAAGTAAAAGTATATGCCAACACTGGCCGTTCCCTACGTGAGGGAAAGTCTGGTGCTCATTCCTCCATGCGCTCAAGTCTACAGGAAATGTTATACTAGTGCTTCACATGCCCACAGCAAATTCCTGCTACGGGTTTTTGTTGTTGCACTACTAAATTTAAACACACGCACATTGGCGTCAGATTGAAACCTTGGCTTGACACTGAGTGGTCAAGCTAATTGGTTGCCCAACAGAGGCACTGCCCAACAGACGTACCTACTGCTTTCATTGTAGCCGGAAATAAGCCATACTAATATAGTCCGTGGTGTACCTTCATGAGCTGCTAGACTGGTAGAAGGCAAGCAGAGAAGACAAAGATTTGAGCTCGCTCTTTTCAACCTGTCGACCAAACTTAATTGGAAACTGACAAACGCCACAACTTTTGTTGTCGTATGTATGTGTTCTAATTGCACACGTTTTCTCATTCATTCCTTCATTCGTTCATTCGTTCGTTCATTCATTCTCGCTCTCTTATCTCTTCCCACACCCATCTCTCTATCCCACATCCGTCCCCCTCTCTCATTAACTCACATAAATAGCACTATTCTCACGAAGAATCTGAAATAATGCCAATGTTCATATATTACACAATTCTGGAGTCACAGCTTCTGACGCGGATGCCAGAAATTTTCCCGAGAAAGCTAGTGGCGAGGTTAAGAACCAGTCACCCCACTTTCAGTATGTTGCATCTGTTGAACGTTAAATCCATGAACTGGATGGCAGTATGTAACATGGGGTTAGACCTGCCAGGACAGGAACGTTCGCTGATATTATTAAAGGGAAGGCGAGGACAGTTTGGAAGCAGATCACTTGCCTTTATTTACACAATGGTGTGAGCGTCGGTCAACCTACTGAACACCAACACATGCCTAGAAAATCACAACAACCAATAAATGCTGGAGTTAAGTGTCAAGGACATGAGACTTACTTAACTAAGAATACAAATTAAACAGACTTGGTACATAGCATACTCTCTCCTGTATAGTTAGTTAGTTAGTTGTCAGTTGATCACCACTGCGCAGGCAAGCAATCTATAATCAAGTGACAGGTTATTATGACAGGACGAGGTATTTCTTGTGTGATAGAGTGGCAAGTAATTCTGTCAGGGATGGCAGGACAGGGTATTTCTTGTGTGATAGAGTGGCAAGTAATTCTGTCAGGCATGGCAGGACGAGGTATTTCTTGTGTGATAGAGTGGCAAGTAATTCTGTCAGGGATGGCAGGACAGGGTATTTCTTGTGTGATAGAGTGGCAAGTAATTCTGTCAGGGATGGCAGGACAGGGTATTTCTTGTGTGATAGAGTGGCAAGTAATTCTGTCAGGGATGGCAGGACGAGGTATTTCTTGTGTGATAGAGTGGCAAGTAATTCTGTCAGGGGTGGCAGGACGAGGTATTTCTTGTGTGATAGAGTGACAAGTAATTCTGTCAGGGGTGGCAGGACGAGGTATTTCTTGTGTGATAGAGTGGCAAGTAATTCTGTCAGGGATGGCAGGACGAGGTATTTCTTGTGTGATAGAGTGACAAGTAATTCTGTCAGGGATGGCAGGACGAGGTATTGCTTGTGTGATAGAGTGACAAGTAATTCTGTCAGGGATGGCAGGACGAGGTATTTCTTGTGTGATAGAGTGACAAGTAATTCTGTCAGGGATGGCAGGACGAGGTATTTCTTGTGTGATAAGAGTGGCAAGTAATTCTGTCAGGGGTGGCAGGACGAGGTATTTCTTGTGTGATAGAGTGACACGTAATTCTGTCAGGGATGACAGGACAAGGTATTCATTATTTGATAAAGTGACAGATAATTCGGCCTGGGATGGAAGGGCACGGTATTTCTTGTTTGATAAGGTGACAGGTCACTCTGTCAAGGATAGCAGGACAGGTATTTCTTGTTTTATAAAGTGACATGTCATTCTGGCAGGACAAGGTATTTCCCTCACATCGTAGTTGGGACACTGGAACAGAAAATGATATCATAAAAGACCATGTTTAGTTATTCCGGATACGTTCGGCCATCATAAGCCATGCAAATATACAAAAAAGAACGACATAAATGGTTCGTGTCGTTTATGTAAAGTATGAGAACGCGGTTTAACGATCGGTTAAAATGTATAACCGCCGTAACTTCAACAATCCTTTTCAAATTAATTTCCGAAATGTGGCTGGTTTGGTCACAGGATTATTAATCCAATCCTGGTAGTGAACATGGCTGGAGAGGCAAGGGCCATTACAAAAATTAAAATGGACGTCTTTCATATATTAGAGCAGTCGAGGGCCAGAGCGGAGTGACATTTTGTCTAGATAAAACAACAGGAAAAGCTTTAATTGGATATAACCCAGTTAATGATAGAATCCTCACTATCAGACTTAGAGGGGAAAAAAAACCATACACACACTTGCACGCGCGCGCGCACACACACACACACACACACACACACACACATGCGCGCGCGAGATAGCCAACACACTTTTTAAACAACATGCTTCGCGTGGAAGTCCCAGGGTAGTACTACCAAAAACCAGATAGAATATGTACATACAAAGAAGATGGAGAACACGCATAACATCAGCAAACATCCTACCTAGTGCAGACTCTAATACAGATCAACAGTTATCAGAAGCATATGTGAAAGTAAAACTCAAAAAGCTTCCCGATGACCAAGGCCACTTAGTTTTGATCTCACAAAAATACCAGGTGCATATAACGTACAAGTAGAAGTGAAGAATCATATTGGGGTCTTGATGTCTATACAGTAGGAAATATCATTATCACCTGATGAATTGGCAATACAAGCTAGAGATTTCTTAATAACACCAGCCAAAGATCGAATTCCGACCAAGAATTAGCAACACAAGCAATAAATTACACAAGACACGTTAGATTTAATAAAACAACGAAGGGAACTGAAACAGGAAGGAGGAGAAACCGATAACAGCAGGATGAAGTATAGATGTTTACAACGGGAAATAAAAAGTAACCACAAGAAAGGGCAAACACCAGTATATACAAGATTGTAATACAAGAAAATAGCAATATCATAAGAATGGAAGAGATTACGAAATGTTCAGAGAAATAAAGTTATTGACAAGAAATCTTCAACCAACAACCTCAGTTAAATGTTATTTGTGACAAGTTTTGAAATACCCAACAGAATCTAGAAAATGTTTAGAAACATGGAAGGAATAATGCAGTGGAATGTATGATTTGAATGACTGTGAGGATATGAATGAGATACATGAACTAATGACAGCGGAGACAGAACTTGAACCCTCATTTATTTATACGGCGTACAGGTTTTAAACAAGTAACGTTGCATGATGCCAAACCGATATATCTCGCCAACTATTCTAACCGCTGCTTGTTGGTCGAGATAGAGCATTTTTATGAGTTGTATTACATGTGATGGAAAGCCAATATTCCTCATGATTTCTCACAGTTTATGATGCTGTACACAGTCAAATGCCTTTGAATAATCCACAAAAAATTAGATTAGGTTTACATTAAATTCTCTGCGTTTCTCTATTATCAAACGCATGTGGAGTATGTGATCTCTTGTTCCTCTTCCTTGTCTAAATCCAGCTTGAACGACGATAATTTTTTCTTCCATTTTCTTACGAAGTCTTCACATTATGACTTTTAGTAGAATGTTACTTGACTGATCAGGGCAACAGTTCTATAGTTGGGGCATAATTTTAGGTAACCCTTTTTTTTTTTTTTGGTATTGGAATGAATATAGTTCTCTTCCAATCTTTTGACCATATACTATATTTCCATATATTTTTACATAATGCGTGATAGATTTATATGCTTATTCTCTTCCCGCTTTAATTAGTTCAGCTGGTATCTCATCACATATAGGTGATTTACCATTCTTCAGGTAACACAGAAACAGTGCACAAGGTGAAAATCGTAGAGAATGCTCGCCTCAACAAATCACTGAGTACTGAAAAGATAAAATCACTGAGTACTGAAAAAATAACAACGGCGGTACTAGACAACCCAGAGAAATATGTGAGGGACTTATTATCATACGTTCTCAACAATATTGAAACTGAGGCCCTTGCATACGGATTAAAATTCTGCATAAAGCCCAAAAACATCAACCGCATTGAGTCGCAGGCACAGTTTGAAATATTGTTTGACCAAGTCTCTAAGTTATCACCTACTTCTGCTGAGTCGGTCGGGTGGCTGAAGGCCAAACTGGTAGATTTAGAAAACAGGTATCACACCCTCTAAACAGAAATATCCGCTGACCAACGAACACCTTACTGCATTAAACTCATTAAAGGCTAACAAAACCCTTGTATTACTGAAACCAGACAAAGGAAGTGGTGCAGTATTGATGGAGATGCCAGACTACCAGCGGAAAATACAAGATATATTATCGAATGAATCTAAATTCAGGTTAGATCAAACAGTGAACAAGTCGGAGGACCTGGATGCAAAAATGAGAATAGAGATCCAATCCCTTGTGAATGAGGGACTTATCAGTGAGGCCACGGCAAAAATACTCACACCACGTGGCTCCTAAACACCTCAGATGTACGGTCTACCCAAACTTCACAAGCCCGGAATCCCGCTAAGACCGATCCTGTCCATGGTTAACTGCACAACACCGTTTGGCGAGATGGCTGGCTGAAATTTTAAAGCCAGTACGGCAGTCGTTTGATCCAAAATACTTAGAGATACATTTGAACTGGTGGAATTATTGGATTACATTACATTGGCACCTTTCCGTCTTGACAGACGATAGTTAGGTACATTGTGCTTCAAAAAGGCTTAATAACTACGATCCATGGCGGTGGCGAGTGTGGCTGGTAAGGCCAATTCTTGCTGCAAATGTTTGCCCTCAGTAGGTGCATGTGAAAACATGGTCATTTCCACCATTTTGCACCATCTTACGTCTCTCACGCTCTGTGTGTGCTTTATCTGCAATCATTTTCTCCTTTGTCTTTATTCCATTTCTGATAGTTGCCCTCCATGCAACACGTTCAGCGGCGACGTGCTCCCAATGTGCATTATCAATGCCTGTATCAATCATGTCCCGCTTACACACATCTTTGTATCGTAGTAGAGGCCGACCCTGAGATCTCCTATCCGTCTGTAATTCACCAAAAAAGATGTCCTTTGGTATTCTACCATCATCCATCCTCCTAACGTGTCCTATCCATCTAAGTCTACGAAGACTGAGCATGGAATTCACCGTCACACAACCTGATCTTTCCAATACTTCAGTATTTGTGATTTTGTCTTGCCACTTAATACCAAGTATTCTTCGCAGACACCACATATGAAAGCTGTTTAAACGTTTCTCTTGGCGTGAGTAAGTTGTCCAGGTTTCACTGCCATAAAGAAGAGTACTAAGGACACAGGCTTGGTAGACGAGGACTTTTGTTTTGGCAGTAAGCTTCCTGTTCTCCCAGACTCTTTTTGCTAACATGTTCATTGTTGTTGCTGCCTTGCCAACCCTGATGTTGATTTCCTGATCGAGGGATAATTTGTTATTTACATCTGATCCCTTTATGTAAAATGGTCTACTATCTCCAGTTCGGCGTCGTCAATAAAGATTGATGGTACACCATGTGCACCTTGTGACATAATCTGTGTCTTCTTTTTGTTAATTGTTAAACCAAATTCAGAACAAGCATTGGAGAATGCAGATAGTAGCTGTTGTAATTCTTCCTCAGAGTGGGTCGTAATCGCAGCATCATGCGCAAAAAGCAACTCTCTGATTAGTACCCTGCTAATTTTGGTCTTGGCCTTCAATCTCTGAGCATTATAGAGGCCACCATCTGAGCGTGAGTGAATGTATATACCGTCATCCTGATCACGAAAGGCATATTTCAGTAGAAGTGAAAAGTATATCCCAAAGAGGGTGGAGGTTAGTACACAACCTTGCTTAACTCCACTCTTGATTTCAAACTCTTCTGAAGTTGAGCCATCAAACTTGATTATACCCTTCATGCCTGTGTGGAACGATTCCACAATGGACAGAAGAGTTGGTGGGCAGCCAATCTTCTTTAGTGCTTTGAACAGACCCTCACGACTGACCAAATCGAATGCCGTTGTGAGGTCGATGAAGGCAATAAACAGTGGCTGATTTTGTTCCCGGCATTTTTCTTGCATCTGTCGCAATGAGAATATCATATCAATGGTAGACCGGTTCTGACGGAAGTCGCACTGTGATTCGGGGTAGACTTGATCTCCCAGGACTTGAAGTCTGCGCAGGACAATTCTGGCAAATACTTTCCCAACAATACACAGAAGTGAGATACCCCTATAGTTGTTACAGTCGCTCCGATCTCCCTTGTTCTTGTACAGCGTTATGATGTTTGAATCTTTGAAATCCCGTGGGACTTGTCCTTCTCGCCAGCAGAGCTCTATTAGCTGGTGGATATGTAGAGCGAGTGTGTCTTGCCCACTCCTGATTACCTCTATTGGAATCCCATCCTTACCTGAAGCCTTGCCAGATGTAAGCTCATTTATAGCACCCTCCGTGGCCGAGAGTTAGCAGCTTTCTCCGCTAACCCCGAATACTCTCGTCACGTGACGCGACGAGAATTAGCAGTGGTTCGAATCGCAAAAGTGACTTATAAGAGTATGGAGCCGGTCGCTCAGAAAGTCGTGGCGTGCTGATGAGCTTAATCTAGCCTAGGAATCAACATACAGCTAAAAGATGCTGGTGTTGACCGCAATATCCTGAAACAGGATGGAAACGCGAAAAAAAAAAAAATCATTGAAAGCGTCTTCAAGTTGCTGTTGAAATTCAAAGCACTTTCCAGGATCGTGAGTGTTAATAATATTAATCTTGGGGCTAGACTTGTGTTTAGCTGTGTAGATTCTCTTTGGTCTCAGTCTAACCCTTGCAACAACCAAAGAATGATCTGTATCACAGTCAGCACTGTGGTAACTTCGAGTTAATGATGTATGGTTCAGATGTTGTCTCCGTGTGATAATGAAGTCCAGCTGATGCCAATGGCCGGATCTTGGATGTTTCCATCTCTTTTGTTTTAAAAAAGGAGTTTGTAATACATAGGTCATTTCTAGTGCAATGCCCCAGCAGCCTTTGCCCATTATCATTCATGCGATCGATGTTGTATTTTCCAAGGCACACTGGCCATGAACTCGAGTCCTTGCCCACACGAGCATTAAAATCACCGAGCATATAAATGTAGTCAGATTTTGGAACTGCCTTGATCGCAGAGTCTAGCTGCTCATAGAACGTATCCTTCACATCATCAGAGGAAGCCAGTATCGGTGCATATGCAGTGAGAATGGTGGCAAATCCACAAGAGGTTGCCAAGCGCAGTGATAATAATCTTTCATTACCTACAGCTGGGATATCAATCATTCCCAGTAGCAAATTCTTCACTGCAAAGCCCACACAATGTTGCCTTTTTTCTGCCTGCCCTCTTCCCTTCCAAAAAAAAAAAGGTGTAATTAGTTTCCCTGAGTGACCCTTCCTCAGCGAGGCGAGTCTCCTGCAGGCCAGCAATATCAATGTTAAGACGATTGAGTTCAGCATCAATTACAGCCGTTTTTCTCACATCGTCAATATTTGTCAAGTCAGTGGAAAATCCTGGACACATGGTTCTCACGTTCCAGGTTGCAAGCCGTAGCTTGAGTTTCTATTATTCTTTTTATTAGGACCTGGTGCATTGGTTTTACAGCCTGCGATTCAGATTTTGTCCTAGCCCCAAGCACCCATTGAAGCAGGCAGGCTGTGGCTGATCAGCACCCAATTGGCCGGGGGGCTGCCCAGCTTGAGGCGGGCGGTAGCTGATCAGTGACACCTGTAGGTGTCTCCCACCGTCAGAGGCAACGCGTGGCGCCCCATGTCTACGCCAACTGACAAGGACTTATAACCCGTAACAGTTGCCTCTCGCTTTGATTCCGAGACCAGTTAAGACCAGGGATGGAGTTATTGCCTCTCCATAGCACAAAGCCTGGGCTAAAATAAAGAAACCATGTGTTGCCCATGCAGCATGATCCCTCTCTCGGCCTGCCTAGTTCACTCCTTTAACTGTCCGCCTGTCGGAGCTTCGATCCTAGACCAGCTGCCAACCAAGGCCTAGGGCCTGGTCTGCCCTGCCATGACTTATTTTGTCTTTGGGTTGCATTTCCTCGCACCAGGATAAGGCTAGTACCCTCCCAATTGCGCTCTTCCGCCCGAAGCCGTTGGCACAATGTGGGGTGTCGGGTTTGGTAAGTGCCGCCCAACATTCGGCGCTGACAGAAAGCAGGTAGTACCGTCTACTGTCATACGGTAGCTCAGTCATATCTGGCTAAGACCTGACTATAAATTAAAAGCAGGGGGCGGATGCAGGAGGGCAGGAAAGTAACTGATCTGGTACACTGATCTGAGCAATCTCAGTGGATGTACTAACGAAGCAAGGGGGGGGGGGGGCCGCGCGCAAGCGCCCCCCCCCGCTTTCAATGTGCTCACTGAACCGTAACACCTATCACCGGGTATAAACAGAATACATCGGAGATTTTCTCAGTTGCTTACAGATCGGAACTGTGAGGTGAGTATAAACATTTTTTTCAATTTTTCAATTCTCATTTTCTCTTCATTACTTTCATTTTTTTCATCCTTTTGTTCTTCTCGTCCTGTCGTCACCTTCTGATGTAGTCACAGGAAATCTCCTTGACTGTATGTTGTGTTTGTGAATGTGTTAGTTTGCTGATGAAGGCTAATCGCCGCAACGTCCTGTATGTGTCTTAATTCTGTTATGTAAAGCTGCACTACTTTATGTCATTTTATATTGTTTACACTTTCACAGCTTTACCGCAGTTCCACCAAATTTTATTCATATTTTTACACCTTAATGAGTACTCCACAGGATTTATAAAGCACCCCTGCCAACATCCCAAACCAAAACCAGACGTAACTACAGTCCCTAAGCTCAAGGTATTTATCCAGCTAACCTTTCGAGGGGATGACGTAATGCAACGTCTAATTTGTTTAGATTCTGTTAAGGTATTTCCCAACTTGTCACAGATAACGGTACTTTTGCCTTAATTCACCCCAAACAAACGGAATCCCAGGGTGTGACGTCATATCCAGGGGTTCCCTGTGTTGCGCCGTAGCTCGGTGAGCAATTTTATCGGTGTGCAACAGTTGCTCTCGACGACATCCCCCCAACTGTAACTGGCAAAATGAAATGCTTGTCAACTCTTGAGACCAGCAGTATACGAAACGAATGATGATCTGTCTGTACGGGAGACGCGAGCTTTGCAGCCACGTGGCCTTGTTTCAGCGGGAGGATGTCCTGCCGGCATACATGGTGAATGTCGTCGGCATCTCCATCTGTCCTGACGCTCAGTCAGCGATAGCACCATGATGACATGATTATGAGAACAGTGTCTAGCAGAATGTCAGATGCCATGATGCTGCTGCAGAAAAGCAACGCTACTCTGCTTGTCGTGGACAGCTGCTACTGCTACTGCTGCTGCTGCCAGTTCCAGTAAACTCATAATGAGACAGACACACACTCACACACTCACACAGAAACGGCTGCCAAAGCCAAAGAAACACTGTGGGACAATTGAAATGCACTGACACGCACTGTACCCGAACACAGAGGAGATCACCGTCAGTGCTAAATATAGCTTGTGACCCTAAATATAGCTGGTGACGTTTGTTTGGGGTGAATTAAGGCAAAAGTACCCAGATAACATTTAATTGAGGTTGAACACTTCTTGTCAAAAAGCTTCATTTCTTTGAACATTTCGGAATCTCTTCCAGTCTTATGATATTGCTCTATTCTGATACAGCAAGCTTGTATATATTGGTTTTTGCCCTTTCTTGTGTTCTTTCTTATTTCTCGAGTCAAAGATTTACGTTTCATCCTGCTGTTATCCGATTCTTCTTCTTCTTCTTCTTTCGTTCGCCTGAAATATGTTTATAACTGCAATGTTGTCTCTTGTATGAATCTAACAGTCTTTTTTAGTTCATTCAGCGGTCCAAAGAGTTTATCTTCCACTGTCGCCTCTCTAGGCCAGAAGGTTCGCCTGGATATGTTGTAGTCTGGGCAGTCCTGGAGTATGTGCTCTGCTGTCTGCGACGCCAAACCACATGTGCACATGGCTGAGTCACCAATCTTGAATTTTGTATACAAGTGGTTGCGTAATCTATTGTGTCCTGTTCTGAGGCGCAGAAGAATGACTTCTTTCAACTTCTTTCTGTTTCAGTGCCCTTCCTTGTTTTATTAATTCTAAAGTGCCTTATGTAATCCATGGCTTGTTTTGCTTTTTCTTTGGCGGAATTAAATCTTTGGCTGCTGTTATCAAAATATCTTCAGCTTGTAGTGCCAATTCATCACTTGTCAATTCCTCCCGTGTAGACACCAAGACACCAAAACCATTCTTCACTTCTACGTATCTGGTATTTTTGTGAGATCAAAACGAAGTGGCCTTGGTCCTCGGGTAAGCTTTTTGAGTTTTACTTTCACATCTGCTTCTAATAACTGATGATTTGTATCACAGTCTGCATTTCGTAAGGTGGTTTCCGATGTTATGCTTGATCTCCATCTTCTTTGTATCAAAATATAATCTATCTGGTCTTTGGCAGTACTGTCCGGGGACTTCCACCGGAAGAGACTTCTTGGGTGTTGTTTAAAACGTCTGTTGGCTATCATTAACTAATTTTCTGTGCAAAACTCAATTAATATCAATCAATCATTCATGTGCCATGCCGGAAAGCGTGGGCGGTCATGATTCGCCATTTCACTCGATCACTAGAGTCGTGGATCAGCTCAGTGTTCCTGTCTCGTCCATGCCATGTGGCCAAGCCATCCAGGTATTTTCCTCTCGGTCTTCCTCTTGGTCTGTTCCCTTCGATCTTGCCAGCTGTCACTAAGTTCTCCAGTCCATTTCTTCTCATAACATGTCCAAAAAATTTTGACTGTCTACGTCTAATTTCTCTAATCAATCTACGATTTTCATTTGTCTCTTGTAGTACTTGGTCAATTAATATGTCACCTGCATAATTTATATTTCCCAATCTAATTTTTTTCTAAACCGTGTCTCTCATGTTCAGCTTTTCCTGTACCCACGTTTGCATTAAACTATCCCATTATTATTGTAATTTCACTATAACCAATCTTATGTAATGTGTCTTAGCCGGTCTCTGTGGCTGAAGGGCTTGCGAACGCGGTTTGTGAGCCCGTATACCCGGGTTCGAAACACGGCGGTGCTGGTTTTTTCGAAAAAGGTATAGAGACCGGTCGTTCAGAAAGCAATGGCAAACTACTGAACGTAACACTTGCCTAGTACATCAACAGCAGCTAAAATGCTGGTGTTGACTGCAACGTCCCGTAAGGGATACGCAACAAAATTTAATTAATTTAAAATGTGCTGTACAAAATTTCAATTTCGTCTTCCTCTGCTGTTGAGGTAGGTACACATATCTGTATAAGAGTTGTGATTTTTGGATGGCCCTTGAGTTTGATAGTTAGGATTCTATCACTAACCGGATTATTTCCAATTAAAGTATGTGCAGTAATTTTATCTAAACAAAATGCCACGTCGCTCTGTCCTCTGACATCTCTACCAGAATATATGAAAAGACATCAATTTTCAGTTGTAATATTTCCCTTTCCTCTCCAGTGATGCTCACTAATTCCCGAAATGTGAATATTTAACCTCTCAATCTCATCACATACTATCTTAAGCTTTCCCTCATACAAACTTCTCACATTCCCCGTTCCTAGTCTCACACTTCTTCTTAGTCTGACACATGGGATTTCCTCGGTAACACCGTCGGGATTAACTCCGTCATAACAATTACTAATATGAATTGGAAACAAATAGGTATATTAAACTCCTGCGAGTAGAAACGTACTAAACATCAACAACGTTGCACATACCTTACAAGGAGATCCATCGTATCGCGAAATACAGGTGAAAATCCGAAATCAGAAGCACTCAATAAATACATAAAATGAATAATAAAATAAAATAAAATAAAATAAACTACACACAAACGCGTACAATACGACACACAGGACTACCGACGTTTCGATTCTCAGAATCTTTGTCAAGGACACCACAGATAGCTAACACAACGAAATACAGCAAACAAAGAAAAAAAACACACGAACTTCCCCTATGCCATGTGGGGCAGAAAAGGCGGCTTGGCCAGCTGCGAAGGCGCTCGTTGACTGTAGAATTAAAAGTGGGTTGCCAGATAGGATTTAAGTAGCCAAAATATATGTGAACAGTCTGCTTTGAAAATCTTAGGGTGTGGGGACAGTTATGTATAGGTAGGGGGGGGGGAACAGCATAGTAATAGATAGTGTAAACAATTGTGGAATATGCCACAGTTATACCGTAGCGTCCTCAACAGTATTGATACCTGCTGGATGGATGCATCCCAGATGGTTGATTAGCTGGCATTCAATTTTGAGCCTGACGGAGCTTTTGGAGTAGCAGGGTTGTAATGCGGTGACACATGCGTCGTCGACTCCATTATGGTTGGAGGAATTGAAATGGTTGGGGACAGGTTTGTCAGCGCCCTGATTGATGTCTCTGAGGTGTTCTCTGAAACGGTCAGCAAGACATCTGCCCGTTCATATTGTTATATCCTGCTGCAGCCGCTGCTTTTTCTTTCTATTACATAACAATTACTAGTACTGACCCCTGTGTCACACTCTTCCCCTGGTTTATCTGATCTGCCTGGCCTGGGAGAATCACCACCAGATCTCTTTCTTATTAGGTTATCTTCCATTGTTGTTAAGGTTTCTTGGCAAGTTTTGAGGAAGGCATGTTTGCCATTGCTTTCTTTCTGAGCAGTGACTGTACTAGTCGGTGGTCATAGACATTGTCCCTACTGATGAAATCATCTGCCTATCACCGCAGGGTGAAGACCATAACCAACAAACATTTGTCGGCTGCTCTCACGCTCCATACGCCACATGCTCCCATGGCTTCACGAAACCCTGACAGGCGGGCTAAAACGGGTACTCTACCTTGTCCAAGGGTTTCCCTTAGACTAACGGACGAAAGGGGGCGTCTTATATCTCCTTTTGTAGGGGGTACCCCCACCTCGCTAACCGGACAGAATGGTATAGAAAAACGAATAACCGTAACCCAAAAGAATAGTGAAAATCACAACTTATCTTAACATAGCAAAAGTAAAGATAATGCATACAGATAAAAACTAATACGGAGAAAGAAATATATGTATTGAGGACAAATTGGAGATGGTGGAAAATTGTGAATGTCTTGGGTAATGAATTAACAACAAAGGTGACATAATGAAAGGCATTAAAAGACGAGTATCTATTGCTCTTCAAATACTGAAACAACTGAATAAACGGTGGCTTGGGACAGATAGATCTGCACAAATTAGATTTTTAAGAGCACGCATCTTTCCCATTACAACATACGCCGGAACAGTTACTAAACAAGCTGAACAGCGCATAAATGCCTTTTTGTTATAAACGAGTTCTAAGAATATCTTGGAAACAGAAAGAACAAATTCATCCACACGACACGATCTGAATCATCTCATCTTGTTCCTTGCCATATAGTGAGTGGAAACACAAATGACGTCATATGAATTAGAGATAAATCCTCGACGCCAAAATACGATAAAAACTAAGGGACGCGTGGGAAACAACAAAAACGTCACAGAGTGATTAGGGCAACAACGGGAGACTTGCGGGGACATGGAACCGAGAAGGCAGTGCAAATTTTAAGAGGAAACATTGGCGTGGCTATGGATCAGAGTTGGCATAAAGACTTGTGGCTGGAATTATAATAGCAGTGACGAACATGCTACAAGATAGTGCCACAAAAGTAACGAACCTACAGGTAGAGAAACTAGACAGATTGTACTCAGAGCGGCGAGACGAACACTGAGGGAATGGACAGAAAGGTCGTCTGTGGACGAATAGAAAACAAGGTTTGTCTTCTATTCATACATATTCATGTAAAACATTCTTAAACCCCGCCCTGGTAGCACAAGCTCTTAATGAATATTGAAGTGTAATGTTTAACGAAGCAACCGGTGTACGTTGGAACACATAAACAGCGTTGTTTATTATTCAAAGTCCAGAGTCTACTTCATCCATCAGTTTCATAGTTACGGCTCCAATTGCTTATTGTACAGTTCTTTGAGCCAGAAGAAATTAGATGCATACTGTTGGATTGTTACAATTATTATTATTATTACGATTATCATCAACCGGCAGTATTGGCACGTGGAGGACTCGTATTCCGGGAATGCCAGCAACTTTCAGCCATTAGCCACTAAAATGCACATGCCAAAACATCAGCACACCCCAAAGTCAAAAATATAATTGTGTAAATTCTGTGCTTATTCATTTACGTGACGACTTATACTGTGTCTGCCACCACGCATCCATTTTACAGTCGGGACATATACATACACATCTTGGACATTATGTTTGGAGCATTTAGATAACTATATTGACATACAGCAGAAGATGGACTTTACCCTTCACACGGACACTTCCCTCCATGGAATTCCCGCCGGACATTTTGACGTTATAAGCAGCTTACACACAAGACGCTCTATGGTGATCATTCTCAAGGATCGTTTCACATTTCACCACCATACATACTGAGTCCAGTTATTTATCGTCGTCGTTTCAAGATTCAAGGTCTACACAGTGACACCGTTGTGGTGTATTATAATTCATCGAAACAGAAGGCGCGTTGTCACGGTGCCACGTTTTACTACCGAAACTACATTTCGGTATATTATACTGACGCCTCAGGTGCTGGAAGTCAACGCAGACGAGTTCTATTCCAACAAGACATATGTTCATCTCAACTTACACGGACATCGGGACTGGTCTACACTTCATAACGGACAGTAGTAGTTACGCTATATAGAACATCACACACTTCTCAGGAATTCTCTCACGCCTAGTCGGCATTATGAAGTTGTCATGGAATTCAACTACATACTCACCTCAAGTCACCGTTGGTATCATTAATATTCAGATACCCACTTCAACGTCAACTTGTTCAACGTATCACGTCAACATAAGGCCAGTATATTTATTGATTGTTGTGTTAATTGTTATTTAGTTGGGTGTGTACGTACTATACATATTATTTTATCGATGGTCGATTCGTCGCTCGATTGACGACGCGGGAGGTTGGTGGGCTATTTCTGTGCTAGATAAACTCGTTATATAGCATAGGGATACGTTTTGTACTTGCAGTCGTCAGCTCGTCAGGAATTTTTTTTGTCACGATCTCACGATTCTTCGGTACTTGTGTTGTGTCGTAGCTGTCATATACGTTTGTTATATTTATATCACTAGTCAGTGTTTATTTTCTTTATGAGACTATATATGTGTGGCTACGTTACACGTCACTTGTTTTTCTCGTAACTATTATTTGTCTGGTGTCATTATATTCTTTATACTGAATATATTTTTAGTAGTATTTTCTGGTATTTATGTATCGTAACAGTTAGTACGGTATTTATTCGCACTACGTTTGCTGATTTTCTTGTGTTATTCTGTTATACATTATTGTTGATCTTGAAGTTGACATTTCGTTCAACGTTGTTATTTGGATATACATACTACCTACTCTTTGAACAACATACTTGCATCTTGTCAATTCTTGTGCACTCCGCTATTTATATTTCAGCTAGATAGATTATAGCACATTTAGCACAACATGTCGACACTACAAGACTTTATGAATATGGGCGAGAAATAGCGTCTGACCGGCTAAGCAGGAATTGAAAGAGTTTCAGGCCCAGCAGCGGGAGGAAAGAGCAGACAAGTTAGCAGCAGAGAAAGAAGCGAAAGAACTTTAAGCCACACGTGAAAGAGAAGAGAGACAACAAAGATTGGCACTTGAGAAGGAAATAGCGATAAAAGATAGAGAATTAGCATTAGAACGAGAGAAATTAGCAAGAGAAAGACAAATGAAAGAGAGGCAACTATCATTTGAGAAGGAGAAACTTAGCAGCCGAAGCACTTTTTAAAAACAAAGAACTTGAAAGTAATTTGAAAGTTAAGACTTTAGAAATGGATCGGGAAGCCGAGATAGAACGAGAAAGAATACAAGCAAAGAATAATGTTCAAGTTAAGAAATACCAAGGACCGATTCGTAATTTCCAACAAGGTGATTCAGTCAGTTCCTGGATTACTAATTTTGAAGTATTAGCCAAATTCTATAAAATTCCAGAACAGGACTTACCAATCTTGTTTCATCGACATCTTGCGTTGGAACCTTTAAAGGTGATTGAGTTGATTCCTGAGAATTTGCGAACCAACTACAAATACATGCGAGATAGGGTCCTAGCACATTTTTCTCTTGATGAAGCTGGTTTACATACAAAATTCAAGACACTATCTCCTAAAGGCGAACCAAACGTTCCTCGACTATGTATCTGAAACTTCTCCTTACTTTGATAAGTGGTTGAGGTCAGCGGACGTAGGTTCTGACTTTGATAAATTACGTGACCTTGTTCTGAGAGACAGGCTTCTTTCTTCTATACCTGAAGCTATGTCTGTGTTCCTCATAGAGAATAAATGTAAGTCTCTCGCAGAGATGGAGTCGCGGGGAGAATCTTTCTATAATGCCCACCGTGACATATTTGCTGAATGCACACAACCAGAACTTGTAATAGGGGCTAGTGCCAGAATCCAGAATCACAGAGATAATGGTAAGTTTAAGAAATTCTCAAATAGAAACAGAGGACCATATCAGAACGCGAATAGAGAGTCCAACAGACCTAGAAAGTGTCACTTCACACGGTGTCCACACTGTAGACTGTCACACGGGTCTCTGGAAATGTGTGACCAACATCCAGGATATGCTGCATATTTGAGAGACATCACGGCAAAGAAGAGAAGTAAGTATGACTCCTACAAGAAGAGTGTTAAATGTTTTTCTTGTCGGGCGTACGGGCATACCAGTAAGTCGTGCGCGATGAGAAACACTTGGAAAGAGGCGAGTACTGCGTATGTGTTCTCCAGTAGCGATTCTGATGACATAGAAGACACACATGCAGCTATCATTCAGACATACAATGACAAACTAGATAAGACTGAGAAAGACAGCCCTGATGACGAATGTCCAGCAACCATTCAAGAAGTCATTGCGGCAAATATCCAGAATGACACACTTAAAGTTCACCAGGCATGGGTGAATGATGAGCCTACTACGTGCGTTCGAGACACAGGGGCCTCAATTATTGGGGTAGACCAAAAGCTAGTAAAATAGCAAGATGACACAGGCAAAACTGTTGCCTGCAGAACTTTCGGTAGCACAATAGAGAGATATAAAATTGTCACAATCACGATACAATCTTCATACTTCGAAGACACAGTAAATGCAGCAGTGCTACCCAATCCTTGTGCCGGTGTACTCATTGGGATTATCCCCAATGTCATAAATTACACTCAGGAATTGACCATCGAACCCACGGTTGCCAATGTACTCGAAAAAACCCAAGTTCAAGAGACACAAGAAAAAGAAAGAAGGCAACTAACACAGGCTTCTTCTAACGACAAAACACCGTCCTTATTAGCATGTGCAAATGATAATATATCACAACAGAAGGAGGACAGAATTACACAAAATTATTTATTTTATAATATTCAGAAAATAAACAAATCCAATTACCGAAAACATGACACTTTGCAATTATTAAACAAGTCTATTCCCGTGAATGGTGTGAGTGACAAACATAAACAAACGAGCAGAGATTCTCATTTTTTTGCAATGAATAACAGTCAAAATAACCAACAGAAACAACACAATAAAAGTGCAAAGAGTACACATAGGGTTAACAAACAGTATATACCTTATATAGGCACAGAAAAAGAGCAGTGGAACATCCTAACCATATGTATGTTCCACATAATGATGATCATTAGACCATCCCTCACCTATGTGGATTGCACGGTTACCAACATTTACGCACAATTCGAATTACTTATTACATAAATATACACACGAACCAAGCAATATTTTACAAGCATTCACTCGCAAGTCAAGAAATATGTCACATACATTTGTGCACAAACAAGTGAATAATCAACAAACTGGTTAAAGCAAAGCATAGAATATTACAGAAAACAAATTAAACGTATCTTTGCTTAATCTATTTGCTTGACTTGGTTCAGCTTCATATGCAACATACTTATATCACTACGGCATGTGTTGTACACAGTATACACACACAAGTGAAAACTATAACATTATTCAAGTCGACAAAGCTAAAATGTGCAGATAATAACATTCATACAGAAAAGAGACACCACAAGTTGGAAAGAAAGAAAGAAAGGAAAAAAAGGAATAAAGAAGAAAAGAAGGAGTAAAAGAAAGAATGGAATGAATAAGAGTAATAGGTAATTATATCAGCACATTGTTCACTACAGACACATTGCGGCATACAAAATAATTGGTTCGCTGATATGTAGGAAACTTATTCAGAATTGTTTCACGCTATCTCTATTATTCTTGTACAAATTCATGATAGCAAATATCCTTTTCTCCACTTTAGCTATCAGACACATGTGTTGACCTTATCACTAATAGAGAGCGTTAATATATATTCTTGTTAAATCCAAATATTCGGTGTATATTTCTGATTCACTTTCGATACATATACTTACGGATTACACTTCTTTTACACGATTATGAGTTCGATATCTGTCATTCCAGGCAAGGACAATAACTTGGCAAACCTTCTTAGTCGACTTTAGATCTTCTACACAGTAGCTTTTTTCGAATTATTTGTCTACGTCATTTATGTAGTATTTAGGCTGATTGATTTGTGTTACGAATACACTCGATTAGATGGCAAGTTCCACAACAAACAACAAATTACTAATTTTGTCATAGTATTATTCGGTTGTATACATATGTTGTTATTTTCGTTCTTTGGCAGAGACATGATATGACATGATATGCGGCATGATGAAGCTGTTATTCTTCCGCATACTTCAGATAATAGGATTGTGCGATTTTGTGCTTTATGGTCGACGAATTTTTGGGAGCACAATACTAATTCGGGAGGATTACGTTCATATATAATTTCAGGACAATATTATTTCATATTAATATTGAAGGTCATGTAGAACATATGTTTGTCTTAAATTGCAAATAGTGTATATATATATATATATATATATATATATACTAGCTGACCTGGCCCGGCTTCGCTCTGGCCCATGGCGGTGATCTATCTATCTATCTATCTATCTATCTATCTATCTATCTATCTATCTATCTATCTATCTATCTATCTATCTATCTATCTATCTATCTATCTATCTATCTATCTATCTATCTATCTACCTACCTATCTATCTATCTATCTATCTATCTATCTATCTATCTATCTATCTATCTATCTATCTATCTATCTATCTATCTATCTGTCTGTATGCTTGTCTGTCTGTCTGTCTGTCTGACCCGGCCCTTCTTCGCTGAGCGCCGGTGGGGAGCATCTCATTTAATTCATATAAGAAGTTATGCACCATTCCCGACTGTCTGTCTGTCTGTCTGTCTGTCTGTCTGTCTGTCTGTCTGTCTGTCTGATCCGGCCCGGCTTCGTCAAGCTCCTGGTGGGGAGCATCTCATTTTATTCATATAAGTAGTCATATAAGCTCCCGTTCCCGTTCCTGACTATCTATCTATCTATCTATCTATCTATCTATCTATCTATCTATCTATCTATCTATCTATCTATCTATCTATCTATCTATCTATCTATCTATCTATCTATCTATCTATCTATCTATCTATCTATCTATCTATCTATCTATCTATCTATCTATCTATGTTCGGCCCGTTCCCGTTAAAAATATAGATAGAATAGAAGAATAGATAGATGTATAGTAGAAAATATGATTGGAAGAGATCTATCTAAAGTAAACTTACCAAGATATCACGAACAACCAATAAATGGTGGGCGGTGGGTTGACTGCAGAGTACTGCTAACGATATGCAACTCACTTTCTTTCACAAAAAATTACTTTTTATTAACGAACGAAAATCTTTATTTTCAAAGGGTTAAGAATTGGGCACGCAGGCCCGTCCTACATTCTGCCCTTCTTCTCTATTTCCTCTCATACATTATTTCATTCAACATCTCTTATGAAGCAATTCTTTGACAACAAAAGAACAATAAGCATTAAAATGCATGAAAAGTAACTCGTTGAGGAAATGTTTAACATGGGCATTATAAATACCCAACGTGGGTGTAACGCGCCATACATATGAGAATGTTAAAAAAAAAAATTAATGTGCTGTCGAAGAAACATAAAAAGATGAGTTAGAACATTTTTCACTATTTAAATAGATGCATTATTTTTATGGAAACTATGAAAATGCCTTAAATATTATATCATTATTTATTATATTCCATATGTCTGTAAATAACTGTAGACAAAGAGTTTATAAATCTTTGAAAACAATGCAACAATCTATATATAAAATATATAGCTATGCTGTTAAAAGTTATGCCCCTTGAAATAACTTTTCTTAAGTTAAGTCCCGTCGCATATATATATATATATATATATATATATATATATATATATATATATATATATATATATATATATATATATTATATATATATATATATATATATATATATATATATATATATATATATATATATATGATAAAATATTAAAATATTAAATTTTAGTAAGTAAATAGCTGATTGTACACTAACAAAGTATGACAGTTTGCTGCATGGGAATGAGAAGAAGACGTGTGGAAAATTTCATCTCAATCGGATGGACCGTTCGCGAACACATAAAGAACTGACATACATACAGACATACATCGTCTTTTATAGATATAGATATAGATATAGATATATATGTAAATTGATACACTAGCGATTGATAAGAAGATGATATTAGGATTTGAACACTTCCACAATTCTAATGATGATGAACAGTAAAAGACTGTGCATTGAGATATTGAATTATTAGCATAACTATAGATTGTGATATAGATCTATTGGTATAAAATAATGAACTGTGTTATTAGGTTAATTTAGATTGATTTCACAGGATTTAAATTTAGTATAATTAAGTGTTTACGTTCTTCGGTTGTTATAATTGATTGATTAATATTGTCATATTCATGTTATTATCGTTATTATCCTGATCGCTGTCAACATATCCAGGTACGATGTCTAGATCACATATGAAGATTATGCCACATTATAATTACGCCACAGATATAGAATATTTGCCTTTGCATTGTTGATAGTCAACATGGTGATGCTATATAAGTCTCGAAATATGGACAGTTAATACGATTGCACTATGTCTACAACTAAGGCAGAATACCACTACGTCTACAACGAAGGCAGAAAACCTCACCTATATATTCGATACGGACCTATGACATAGCAGTTGATAAATATTGCAGCGATAGTTATAGAGCATTCACTAGTATTGACGGCTTGGTACCTGTGAATCACACACGTCCCCTTACTCCGGTTTTTTAGCTAGGGTTTGGACGCTTGTCAGTTTTGACAAATGAGGGACTAATAGTTTTAATTAGTTAGCACAGCCCTCCCATAGGCAGTGCTACACGACGTCTACCGCGGGATTGTAGACAGGTGTGCCTGCCCGTCGTATAATAATTTTTTTTTATTTTGTGTGTGATTGATAGGGGGCCATAACGTCTTACAAGCACAGCATATGACTCATTACGTCTGCACTGCTATTTGTCAGGTTAATTGATCGCGATTCAGAAAATGATTTCATCATTTTAAAGGGGAGGGGGGCATACTGCCATATAGTGAGTGCAAACAAAAATGACGTCATATGAATTAGAGAGAAATCCTCGACGCCAAAATACGATAAAAACTAAGGGACGCGTTGGAAACAACAAAAACGTCACAGAGCGATTAGGGCAACAACGGCAGACTTGCGGGGACATGGAACCGAGAAGGCAGTGCAAATTTTAAGAGGAAACATTGGCGTGGCTATGGATCAGTGTTGGCATAAAGACTAGTGGCTAGACTTATAATAGCAGCGACGAACATGCTACAAGATATCGCTACAAAAGTAACGAACCTGCATGCAGAGAAACTAGACAGATTGTACTTACAGCGGCGAGACGAACACTGAGTGAAATGGACAGAAGGTCGTCTGCGGACGAATAGAAACCAGGTTTGTCTTCTATTCATACATATTCATGTAAAACATTCTTAAGTCCCGCCCTGGTATCACAGGCTCTTAATGAATAGTGAAGTGTAATGTTTAACGAAGCAACCGGTGTACGTTGGAACAAATAAACAGCGTTATTTATTATTCAAAGTCCAGAGTCTACTTCATCCATCAGTTTCAAAGTTACGGCTCCAATTGCATGTTGTACAGTTCTTTGAGCCAGAAGAAATTAGATGCATACTGTTGGATTGTTACAATTATTATTATTATTACGATTATTCTCAACCAACAGTATTGGCATTCCTCTTGTACCTTGCGGTGTCGAGGTGAAGTATAAACAACGGGAGAATGCCCACTTATGGACTTCATGTATCGATATTCTGCTAGACTGCTACTCTCTCCGTCCATCGTTTACGTGGTCGGCCTCTTCCGATGCTTCCCTCTGGTCTGTATACCATTGCATTGTTGTCGTATAATGTTGACTTGCTGCCTTATAATAAAACCTAGCGCTCTGCATCCCCGACTTTAGTCCTGATTTCTTAATTTCTAATCTTAGTATACATTTAGTATTCTTCTCGGGAATCTCATTTCTGTTCTTGCGATGTTTCTTTTCTCTTTTTCTGTCATTGTCAAAGTTTGGCATTTGTAGCATAGAGCTGGTAGGAAGATTACGTTGTAGAGTGCTTTCTTAGTAACTACTGATACATGTTTTGTCTTTAGTTGTCTATTAAAGACGATAAAACGAAAAAAAATGAAATAGTTTGGTCACTTGAAACGTCATGAAAGTTTGGAGAGAACAATAATGAGTGGTATATTCCCGGGAAGATAGGAAGAGGAAGGCCAAAGAGAAGATGGGTGCAGGGTGTTGCAGATGATCTCCAGATGGGTGTATCGGACGCAGGACATCTTGCTTATGACCGAGAAGTTTGCCGGAAGGTTGTTATGGGAGAAAGGTTCTGCAAAGAACATGCTACTGAATTATATGAATGGCTTTTAAAGGCAATTCGAAATCTTCTGTTGATGAGGATGTAATCCTCATAATGCCCATAATCTCCTTGGGTGATCTTGATACCAGGTGTTTCCAATAATCATATCATGCCCATTGTATAAGTCTGCAAACTCTTTCATTGTGTTCGATTATTCCACACTTGCCTACTGTGCATCCGTCTCGTTAATTTCCAACCCATTATGATAGTCAGTTCTGAATGCTTGCATTTTTTATCAGGTATTCTCCAAATCATTATAAAAGTAATAAATGCTGCCATCACTGCTGCCTATGTTGGTGCTTTGTAACATAGCGATTCACCAAACTGAATTTTCTCAGTTTGGTAGATTAGTTTAGTTTAGTTTAGTCGACGGATCAACATCACGGCACACGGGTGCAACCCATAAGTGATCCGTTCTACCCCTAACTAAAGCCTGAGTCTGGAGAAATTCAGCTCAGTGCACGAACTCCGTAGCACAGGCGAGGATCCCGAAATACTTTGGGTAGATTTTTAATTCGAAATTTTGCCCGGGCAGCGCCGTTAGGCTACTGTTTTTCGATTTTCAACTGCCAAGGGATATTTTACGTGCGCAACAATACACACGGGCGCCCGATCTCACTACCCAGAGACCAGGGGAAATTTATTACTAAAAGTCCACGAGAAAAAAGATCCCGGCATCCCCGGGGCTTGAACCCGGGACCTCCAGCTTGGTAGTTTAATTTAGTTTGGTAGTTGTCCTAAATGTACTGCAGAGTTTTGGTCATAGACCATAACCTTAGGAAGGGAAAATCCCAACTGCACCTCCCCGCGGTAGAGGATGGGAAACACACTACGGTGTGGCTAACGCAGTCCTGGGGACCGAGTATCCACCGGAATAAGTGGACAACTCTGCAAATGAGCAGAGCAGGGCACTCACTTGTCCTTACAGTTGGAAATGGCTGTCAAAGGCAGAGGTAAAAGACCACCATGTGGATGTGGAAGGAAAGGGGAAACCACCACATTATCTTCCCAAGTCTTCATGGCAAAACATATATCAGTTAGTGAACGACGTTAATGGCTGTCTTAGGACATCCTCGTCCGGTAGGGACAGTCATGAGGCACAGGTGACACCAGACCGTCATCCAGCTACTGATGGCAAAACTAAAACAATAACTAAACTAAATAAATTTATAGTAGGAACATGGAATGTTAGGACATTAAATGAGCTAGGAAAGTTGAACAATGTTCTAAGAGAACTGGATAACATGAAAATGAATATACTAGGCGTTAGTGAGATGAGATGGAAGGGATCGAGCAAAATTATAGCTGACAATCACAATAATTTATTCTGGAGGGGATACACATGAAAAAGGTGTAGGAATAATACTTGATGAAGAAACAGCCAAGTCACTTAATGGATACTGGTGTATTTCAGATAGAGTTATTTTGGTCAAAATTAAAGGCAAACCAATAGATATACATATTATACAAGTATATGCACCAACATCAAGCAGTAAAAAAAATTGTTTGCATATCCTTTACAGGACATTGCTGTCAACATCAGCATCTTTCAGCTGATTGTTGATTTCTTGGCAAGATTAGTAGTTTGCCATTGCTTTCTGAGCGGCCGGCTCACATACCCCGTAAGTTACCGACGCGATTCGAACCACTACTGATTCTCACCGCCGTCACGGTACCTACGAGAGTATGCGAGATTACGGAGAAAAGTCTTTAACACATCAAGCAGTAGTGATGAAGAAATGCAACGCTTTTATGACGAAACAGAAATGGCGGTGGCTCAAATTGGATCACAAGAAATAAAAATTATACTTGGAGATTTTAATGCAAAAGTAGGAAAGGGGGGAAATGGAGGATGTAGTGGGGAATTATGGTTTAGGTACAAGAAATGAAAGAGGGTAAAACTCATAGAATGGGCAAATGTCAATGATATGATCAATGTAAACGCATGATTTAAACACCATACAAGACGACAATGCACATGGAAAAGCCCTGATAAGAAAATATGGAACCAAATTGACTACATACATATTAATAAAAGATTTAGAAATGCTGTAATTAATGTAAAAACAATGCCTTGTGCTGACTGTAATGGTAATCAGGTACCACTATGTGGACAAATAAAAGTAAGATTGAAGAGAGGGAAAAAATTGTTAGGAACATGAGACTTAATAAAGAGGTTCTGAAAGTAGATAAAGAAATTCAAGAACAATACAGAGTGACTGTAAAAAATAGGTATAATGCAATAGCTATAATACAGAGTATAAATTAACAATGGGGAATGTTAAGGAACTCCCTACATCAAACTAGCAAAGAAATATTACCAGAGAGAAAAGAAATATCTAAGAAAACATTGATGAATGAAGAAATCTTAATGCTGTTGGATAAAAGAAAACAGAGTAAAAATGACAAACAAGAATACGCTAAGATAAATAAAGAAATAAAAGATAAATGTGGGAAGGCAAAAGAAAGTTGGTTAAATGACCAGTGCAAAAAAAAAAAAAAATGAATGAAATTCCATTAAATATACAAAAAATATACACAGACAAATCAGTGAGCCCAAGGGAAGAAAAATAAGAATAAATACAGGGTGTTTGAAATCAAAAACAGGAAAGATATTATTGGAGTAAGGTGCTATAATGAAGAGGTGGAGTGAGTATATAAGATAATTATATGATGGAGAAAGGGAAGAATTAACAGAAGGAAGTAACTTAGAAGGTCCACCTATTCTAAAAAGAAGAAGTTGCTGACGCTATGAAACATATGAAGAAAGGGGAAAAAAAGCTGGGCCAGATGAAATCACAATAGAAGAATTAGAAGTATTGGGAGAATTTGGAGTAGATACATTAACCAAAATGTTAAATGATATTTACAGCAGTGGATAGTTACCCAATGATATGCTGAAATCTGTATTTATAGCTATACCAAAAAGACCAGGAGCAATTGATTGTAAAGATTTTCGTACAATTAACCTCATAAACCATATCACTAAGCTTCTACTAAGAATCATAATGAGAAGAACCTGAAAGAAAATAAAAATGGAGATTAGTGAAGAACAGTATGGATTTGTGGAGGGAAAGGGCACAAACAATGCAATTTATACATTACGGACACTAATAGAAAGGTCAATAGAGAAACAGAGAGACATATATTTATGCTTCATAGATTATACTAAGGCATTTGATAAAGTAAAACACGATGAACTGATTAAAATGTTGGAAGATATCAGCATTGATGGGAAATATTTAAGAATAATAAAGAATATTTACTGGAACCAAGTTGCAGCAATTAAAATGGGAAAGAAAGAGGGTAGTTACGAACAGATAAAGCTAGGAGTACGACAAGGGTGTGTCTTGTCACCAGATCTCTTCTCCCTGTATAGCGAAGTAATAATGAAAGAGATCAAAGAGATGCTAGGAATACTATCTGGAGGTTATAATATAAATAATATACGCTATGCAGATGAAACAATTTTGGTGGCGGATAAATCAACAGACCTACAACAATTGTTGGTCATTGTAGTATCAGAGTGTGCAAGGAAGGAACTCTCCTTGAATGTCAAGAAAAACAGTAACAATGGTGATATCAAAGAAAATGGTGACACCAAAATGTGACATAGAAATAGAAGGAAACATTCTTAAACAAGTGGATAATTTTAGATACCTAGGGGCATTTATAACATCAGATGGAAGATGTAAAATAGAGATTAGGAGCATAATAAAGCAAGCAAAAGGCGCATTTAAGAAACTGAAGAGTATCTTATGCAATAAGTCACTATCACTGAATGTAAGAAAGAAAGTACTGAAATGCTATGTAGAACCAATTTTGTTGTATGGCAGTGAATCTTGGAATGTAAATAAAAAAAAGAAGAAGAAATTAGAAGCAATAGAGGTGTGGTTCCTGAGTCGAATGTTGCGAATTCCTTGGACTGCCAGAGTAACTATCATCGACTGCCTGAAACAGGCTAATGAAACTATGACATTATATACAACAATAAGAAAGAGACAAACATCTTTCTTCGGTCATGTTATGAGAAGAGAGGCACTGGAGAACATCGTAACAACTGGAAAGATCGAGGGGAAAAGAGGCAGAGGCAGGCTAAGAGAAATGATGCTGAATGGATTGAGACAGTGGCATAAGGGATTATCAGCAGCAGAGTTGATCCAGAAAACCAAAGACCGAGATCTGTGGAGAGCCATGAACGCCTACGCCAGCTGGCAGAGCATTTGAGCAGTCCCATGGGATAGTCAAAGGACTATAGACAGGTAACTTTCGCTTGATTCAGTGACGCGACATTTGATAGCCCAAATGCACTTGTGTGTAAAAATTACGGCGGTGTAAAACTACTCGAATAATGTCCGTTCAGCTGGAGAGTTTATCAGAAGCGGACAAGTTGATGGTCAAACCCACGCCCAGTGAGGAATCACTTGACCCGAAGCGTCTTTTACCAGTGATTTGGGGAAAAAAATCACTGTCCAGGTATTATTAGAGGATTGTGGGAAAGCACTGGAATCTGAGATTAACTTGACAAGCTACTAAATATTATGGCAGGAAACCTCCTGAAATGTAATTTGATAATGGAACACTTGGGTAGGGCGTGACTAATACTGTTTACCTGACAGAGAGGAGACGAGAAATAATTGGGCTCCCTAGCCTTAAATAAAGAGACATTTTAAATTAGGCCTTTCATTTGGAAAACTCTTCAAAGGAATTTTAGCGAATTTCTGGAAACAAGTCTGGGCAAGTGACAACTTATAGTTAACACCATCGGTGCTTGTTATAGCTGTCTTGGGAGGTTTTGAGCAATTTATTACTTCTCTATATTTTGTACTATGTTGTTTAATATGTGATTTCGTCTTACCAAGTGGATTTGCTATGAAGATATCTATGTTTTATATCTTGTTTACTGCCAGTTCTATTTTCTATCTGGTGTAGTATACGTTACTTTATTATCTCCTTTGAGTATTACACGTGCTTAATGAGATAATGTTTTACTAATTATGTGAGATGTGAATATTTTATAATTATGTGCAACCACATACAATGTAAACTGGTATCACTAGAGCTTTTTGTCTAGTCGGGCATGTGATGTTAAATACATTTATCAGTATCTATATACGTGAATATTTATCGCATCATCTTTTGGACCGGAATAGATGATGTAAAAACCTGACCTTAGGGATAGGATAAGATTAAAGAGCAGATGATGTATGGGCTTATTGTGCGACTACGGCGCCCTTAACATACCGCAAGCAGCATATAGGAACATTCACAATGACAATATGGAATCCTATGATATAAAGATCATGCTTAGCTAGCATTGTGACATATTACGGTACCGAACTTTCTGGTGATTGCGGTTACATGTTTGTTGTTATTTTCTTTCAATAGTGTTGGTTTTTGCCTACAGTAAAGTTCACCAGTGAATGCTGTGGTATCTCACCTTTCTACTGTAGTAAAGAATGAAGACCTTGTATCAGTCACTGTCTACTCAGAGCCAAATTATTCCAACACGGACTGTCTTACAAACAAAAGCTGAGTATCCAGAAACTAACAAGAAACTACTCATTGCCAAAACGAAAGTCAAAACTATCTAGGAGCAGACGATTATACCACCCCTTCTGCAATGCCAGATACCATATCCCGCTACGGTGTAATATAGAAACAGACAGTCATTGTTATTCATTGTCCTATTATCAATTGTGTTGTTTTCATGACATAACCATCTTTTATATCATACCAATCATGCATTATATTTCTCTGAACTTGTTAAGTAAGAGTTAATTAATTCTTTCATCACAGTTAAGTCTTACATATTAGTGTGGTAGCGCTAAAACAATATCTGGGGGATTCATAAATTAGTTATCAGGAAAGCTGTGTGGCAGGAATAATGCTAGTCTTCAATTAATATAAGAGTGAGCATTCTCCTCGCAGATGACAGTGCCTTTCCCGTGCTCTGTTAGCCTTACAAATGAAAACATTACTTGAAGTTGAAACGTAAAGTACGGGTGTTTGTGAGAATGATACTTACAAGGAGCTCTGTACCTTTCAGACTATGTCAAGTCTAATTGTGAAAGTTGAATCTAGAATGACATCACCTTACATCAATGATATCTTCCAGATAATGTCAAGTCAAAATGTGAAATCTGAATCTAGAATGACATCACCTTATATCAATGATATCTTCCAGATAATGTCAAGTCAAAATGTGAAATCTGAATCTAGAATGACATCACCTTACATCAATGATATCTTCCAGATAAAGTCAAGTCAAAATCTGAAATTTGAATCTAGAATGACATCGCCTTATATCAATGATATCTTCCAGATAATGTCAAGTCTAACTATGAAAGCTGAATCTAGAATGACACCACTCTACATCATTTATACGCAATACCTTCCAGACAATGTCAAGTCTAAGTGTGAAAGCCGGGATCTAAAATGACATCACCTAACATCAATGACCACTCAGCACCTCCCAGACAATGACACGTGTAACAGAGCAAGCTGAAGCTAGGATTATACCAACCTACATATACAATCTCCCTGGGGAAATGTCATGTGAGGGTATCATTGTTGTTCCTCGTGTCACATGTTTGAGTCGCGCATATTTCTTCTTAATTATACATTCATCCGGATATAATAGCCGGGAAGTATGCAAATTTCCATTTTATGATGCAAATAGTAAACATCAAGTCGCAGTTGAATTAGAGCAGAATTAACTTGACACGACTGTGTAGCGGTGTTAGATTGCTGTAATAATAGTCATGTCTTTGAAAGCTTGCCTTCTGTAATTCCTAGACAAAGCACGTTCTATTTTATGTCGTGTGTTGCTGGCTAAGCTAGTATAGCAGTTTCCTGTCAACAACCAACGTTTCAATTCTTAGAAAGACACGATATTCAGCTTAAAATTACCGTGATAGACAATTGAAGTTACTGTGTGAATATGTGTATATTTCAGCTTGACGGATATATCTAGTTACTTTATTTTACGTTGTGTGACTTCTGCAGTATGTACCTGACGAGATGCAGCGAAATATGTCAGGCAACAAATCGTGCAATCCATTGTTCGTGTCTTCGTTATTCAAATAAAAAAAATAATAAGAAAATAGTGTTTATTTCACTAATTAAGAAGAAAATGAAATAATGAATGAGTATATTTATTCCAGTCATATTTCATAACATACATAGACAACATATGTAAAGAAACCAGCCAAACAGAGACCGCAAGAATACCGCATGACAAGAACATAGAAGAAGAACCACCTGCAAATCTAACCATTAGAGACCTCTTGTTTGAGGATGACCAAGCGCTCATAGCAAAATCAGAAGCTGAATTACAAGACCACTCAAATAGTCTAAACGAAATGTGCAAGGAACATAACATGAAAATTAGCACAAGCAAAACAGAGGTAATGACTGTAACTATGACTGATTGATTGATTGATTGATTGATTTAGGAACCGACATCACAGCATTCGGGACTATAACTAAAGAAGAAAAAACATCAACAATTCACCTAAACGAACATCCATTGAAACAAGTAAAGAGCTTCAAGTACATAGGAAGTATAATATCATAAAATGGCAGATCAGAAGACGAGATCGAAAATGCAATAAGGCAAACCAACTCATTGGACAAATGGCACCAAGAACAAACATGTATCAGTAATTACAAAGAAAGCGCTTTACAACACAATCTTCCTATCAACTCTATGATACCAATGCCAAACCTGGACAATGCCAGAAAAAGAGAAAAGAAAAATCCATCCATCCATCCATCACGTGCCATGCCGATAAGCGTGGACGGTCATGTTCTGCCATCTCACTCGATCACCGGAGTCGTGGATCAGCTCTGTGTTCCTGTCTCGACCATGCCATGCGGCCAAGCCATCCAGGTATTTACTTCTTGGTCTTCCCCTTGGTCTCTTCCCTTCGATCTTGCCAGTTGTCACCAAGTTCTGTAAGTTATTTCTTCTCATAACATGTCCAAAAAATTGTGACTGTCTACGTCTAATGACTCTAATCAGTTTACGATCTTCATTTGTTTCTTGAAGGACTTGTTCATTGGTTTCTCTGTCTGTCCATGGTATTATTTGCATTTTCCTCAGAAAACACATTTCCACAGCCATCAGATGGTTTTCAGCTTGGCTGCTCATTGTCCACGCTTCAAATCTATACAAAAGTGTAGGTTCTATGTAGCACTTCAACACTCTTTTTCTCGTTTCAATTGATATCTTTTTATAGTGTCATGATTTCACTGTGTATCCACCAGATAATGACAATACAGACGGTCATATTCATGGCCTGTGTGCAAAGCTACATTTGTTTTTTAACCGGGACAGAAAAACAAAGTCGGAATGTACATCTGCAGTTGTTTACCAGTTAGATCAAGGACACCGCTAAGTCGCCAACATCAAACAAGGAAATCTTCTTTGACAATCCCCACAAGACGGGAAATTGTAGGCATATGTTGAGAAAAAGGGGGAAGCGACTTGTGCATGGATTGTCCAAAAGGGGGAGATAATCTACTATTGTGACATTGATGAAACCCAAGGGAAAGAATTTATTCAGAAATGGATAATCTGCCCTTGAACCACCTTTGTAACATCAAAAGAACGTCACGTGGCCACTCAAGGCTGTTGGGTAAAAACATGCTTTGTTTACAAGTAGTGTAACTCTGATTGACTTGCACGGACGTGTTTGTCACTGCAGTGGATTTAAAAAAAATATCTACCGTGTGCGGAAATTAATTAGATTTAATTGTACACGTGCCTGTTATGGCAAAATGTGGATATGATTTCGAAGACACTGTTGTGTTGTGCTTAAGGTATTGTAGAGAGTATATTTAAGCCTAGTTAATATAAGCAGTAGCCTCGGTAAAACTTGCTAGAGTAATGAATAGAATTAGCTCTGCTAGTGAGAATTGTGTAGTGGGGTGATATTGGGGATGGGGAGAATGTACAATGATGGGATCTTCTAGTGATGTCTGCTAGGGGTCTACACTTTACATTTTGCTCTGTCCTGATCTTAACCCACTGCAGACCGGAGTGAAGAACTCCTATGCCCATGACAGAGAATGTTCACTGTCATGTATCTGAGTGAGGCGGACCCCCCCCCCCCCCCATCCAATGGAGGTTGGGGACAGTTTCTATCACCCAATGTGTTGTTCTCTCGTTGACAGGTTCCTTTAGGTCACTCAAGTCACTGAGAATGGAGACCTTGGTGCAGGCAGTTGGTCAACATCTTTTGCACTTAGCCCATGATAGAAAGGGTTTACGGGAACAAGTATAAGAGGGATTATCAAACGTCACACATTAACAGAAGACCAGAAATTGTTTTCTCCGCACCAGTTTGGAGGAAGACCAATCGTCAAATTAATGTTTCAAACATCACTTGGGAACAGAATAGTAAAAAGTGAATTTCTTTTACACCACCTGGGAACAGCCCAGTGGCAGTATGTTTTACACGACAGGTGAACAAACAAAGAGATACAGTTATTCCCATCACATGGGAATAAATCAGTATAAACTTATTAGGAAGTTAGTATAACAATGGTCTTGTGAACAGTAGACACTTGAGACAGGAAGTACATTTATTTCAAAGAACAGTATGTTCGTGTCCTCACTAGACAAGGGTGTTATAAGTATAGGAACAAATTAGACATATATTAACTGTGTGATCCAGACAGGATTTAGGGTCGGACTGTGACTAGTTCTTTTGAGTGATCAAACAGCCACCGGTGGAAATCTACATCTAGCAGGATGGACACATACCTGGGTGAGGTCTTCGTGGACTGAATGAAGATGTGGTGTGATCCTTTCTGGGATGATCGGGCTGGGCTCTTCAGCTACCTGGTCTAAGTCTGCACCCACTAGAATATTCGACACACATTCTACACATTACTAACACACACTTCTCACACTTATACTCTTTGCTTAATAAATTATTTTTGTATTTATTTGTTAAAGCTAGAGTTGTGGAGTATGTTATGTTGGGGAGGAGTGAGAGGGGGCATGATCTAAGGGTGAGTGAGAGTAAGAAAAAGGGGTTTGCAGACCGACGGAGTTTTGTGGACGGAGTCTGGTGGTTTCTCTAAGACAACAATATTGGGGTAATAAAAATGTGGTGTGGATTCCCATCACTCCAAGGACGACACTAAAGTAAGTAAGAAAGACTTACGACATATAGGTCAGTATGTTTTCCATCTTGCAAAAGGCTACCTTCGCAATGGCAATTCTTGTTCTAATCTCTTCGACGCATCTCCCATCAGATGTTATGACTGTTCATAGATAACTGTATCGATTCACTTGATTAAGAATATGCCCATTTACTCGTATATCACATTGTGGTATTTCCTTCTTCCTAGTGACGACCATAATCTGTGTCTTCTTACTATTCAGTTCTAACCCTAGTTGTTCACTGTGTGCAACAACCACATATACTAAATATTGCATGGCCTGTTCATTATCTGCGATCAAGACTGTCTCATCTGCATATCTAATGTTATTGATGTATCGTCCCCCAATGTTGATTCCTTCCATATCTTCTATATTTCTGAAAATATTGTCACTGTACAGGAAAAAGATCTGGAGACATTACACATCCCTGTCTCACACCTCTTTTAATAGGCTGATATTGGTCTACATCGTTCTCAATTCTGATGGCAGCTTGTTGTTTCCAATATATGATTTTTTACAAGTCTAAGGTCTTTTCCATCAATTTGTAGATCTTCAAGCATCCTTATCATGTCGACATGTCTCACTTTATCGAAAGCCTTTGTGTAGTCAATAAAGGAAAGATATAGATCTTTGTTTACTTCTATAGAACGTTCAATTATTGTTCTCAGTATATACACAGCATTTACTGTACTCTTGCCTTCTACAAACCCACATTGTTCTTCTCCTATTTCGGGTTGTATTTTCTTCCTAACTCTTTGCATGATAATTCTCAGCAAAATCTTCGTGATGTGGCTCATTATACTAACTGTTCGATGTTGATCACACTCCAAGGTTCCTGATTTCTTCGGTATTGCAATAAATATAGAATTACATAATTCAGGAGGTATATCCCCAGTATCGTATATTGCGTTCAGTAGTCTGGTGACTTGGTCTATTCCATATTCTAAGGCATTGGTCATTTCTATTGTGATAAAATCTGTACCCGTCGTCTTGCCAGTTTTCATATGGTTAAGGGCATTCTGAACTTCGATCTTCAAAATTGATGGTCCTTCATTATTATTCCGAAGATCATATTGTTCTTCTCTTGTATCATCATAAAGGTTTTTCACATAATCTGACCCTGCATGTAAAATCTGATCTTTTTCTATTATTATTTTGCCATCTGTGGAGTTTTAGGCAACCCGTTGATGTGTGTGTTCTTTTGTTAGTGATGTCATAAATTCTTTTGTGCATTAATTTGGTATTCCGTGTGTTGTGTTGGTTTTTAATTTTCTTGCAATTTTCCTCAAGCCATGTTTCTTTTGCCTCTTTGCAAAGCTTTCTAATTTTCCTGTGAATCTCTTCATATTTTTCCTTGTTATTTTTGATATTTCTTCTTATTTCTATGAGTTTTAAGATGTCTTCCGTCATCCATTTCTTGCGTCCTATTCTTTTTATTTTTTGGGATGGTTGTTTCTGCAGCTTGGTTGACTGATTTCTTTAATATTTCCCATTAGTCACTGACGTCTTGGAATAATATTTTTATATCGGACAATGCATTGAATCTGTTCTTTACCTCTACGCTGAATTTATCTTTTGTCTCCTCACTCTTCAGTGCCTGTAGATAAAATTTTGTGTTTCTTCTTTTCTTAAAAGAAAAATCACAACAACAGAAATGAGATTCCTAAGGAGAATACTTAACGTATCAAGAAGAGATAAGATCAGAAATGAAGAAATCAGGACTAAAGTGGAGGGGGGGGGGGGGAAGGGGGTTATAGCAGCACTAGATTTTATTAGAAAGCAGCAAGTCAAATGGTTTGGCCATGCAAGTAGGTTACCATTCAACAGCATACCACAACAAGTAGTGATGTACAGACCAGATGGAAACAGAGGAAAAGGCCGACCACGTAAACGATGGACGGATTGAATAGTAGAGTCCATGGGAATGAATATCGATACACGAAGCCCATAATCTGGCACTCTCACGATGTTTATACTTCACCTCGACACCGCAAGGTACAAGAGGAACATGATGAGATGAGATGAGATGAGATGAGATGAGATGAGATGAGATGAGATGAGATGAGATGAGATGAGATGAGATGAGATGAGATATTTCAAGCTGTCACCAACAGACCTCCTGGCAGGATCAGTTATATTGCCACCATTGATGTGTCACGAATTGTGTTAAATGCCAGGTGTCAGTTTGCTATTGTACACTTTTAACGGTTGTGATAATTGACTAATAAATATAACTTGTCAATTCATTGTGCACACTGTTTAGGACAGATTCCACTTTCGCAATGTAGTCTGATAGTTTCAGAAATCACTCTATTCTAATTTCCCATCCAATGTAATTGATTACCTGATTCTAGAAGGCACTGTCTCCCCTTGTTTATGACCCGTCATGGGAACTATACCTCTCCCACGACATTTATTCCGACATCGTTTCCTGGCAGTTCCTCCCATCTACTGCAATGAAGTGGAAATTGAATGTGTCCCTCTGTGTGCTCTGAATAAATGCGAGAAGACAAGAGCAGGTCGAAGGAGGACAAATACGCTTCGTGAATAATGACAAACGAAACTGACAATTATTGAACCCCACTTAGAAGATTCAGAATTATAATGTCATTTCCGAAAACAGTAACATAATTTCTTCCAAGATTTGGGTGAAATGATCAGTTGATGATAATTTGATGAAGAGTGTGTGAAGACCTCTTAATAGGCGCAGTGAAATGTAATGGTGACAGGGAGGTGAGCACGCATCCTACAGGAAGCTCATTTCAATGGCTCGTTGTCATGACATATCTCTGGTTTCTGATGTATCTCAACAAACATTTCTCGCGAAGAAGTAAATAACATTGAAGTGACTACAGACTGCTCGGTTGATTACTTCCAGCTGTAAATATGCTATAATAACACCATATAGAAGTTCTGAATCAAACATATCATCAGTGTCGGTCGTCATCATGATCATCATTATTATATCATCACCATCATCAATAACCAATACATCGTCCCCCTTATCATCATCAACAACATCCAACGTCATCACCTTTATAATCTTGGTCATCGTCATCACCTTTATCATCAAAATCAACATCATCATAACCAACATCATCATAACCAACATCATCAACACCATGGTCAATGATCACCTACACATTGAATGTATGTTCTAAGTCAGTGGTTCTCAACCGGTGGGGGATATTCCCCCAGGGGGGAATTTTGGGATTTCCAGGGGGGAGGGGGGATGAAGATTATTTTAAGATCGCGTTAATACAAGAATCGATTACTTGATATTGTTATTTCCTTCATACTTTACGGTTCTGTACGTATCACCCTTCTGAAATTTATTTTATAATGTAAGTAGATCCGCAATTTACGTTTTATGTAGATGTCTAGACTTGTTTTAGTATGTGCTATTAAATTTAGCTTCAATTATTACGTATACTGTGTAGGGGCAGGGGGGAATTTTTAGGGAGGAAATACGAAAGGGGGGGGGGGGAAATGACATTCTAAAAATATGGTGAGGGGGGAATGACGTCCTAAAATATGGTGAAGGGGGGCACAGGCCAAAAAAGGTTAAGAACCACTGTTCTAAGTAGTCTCTAATGCCATTAGTCATTCATCTTCACGGTGCACGCACAAAGACCTCATTCATGTCCATCTCCTGATGATTTCTATCCACACGTAACACTGTCTTCTTCGTGCACCCTTCTTTTTCCAGATTGCCCCCCCCCCCCTCCAATATATCTTTAACAACATGATGTGTCTCTTTATATCTCTATAACCTTGCTGGAATTCTAAGATACGTAGCACACTTTTATTAAAAACATTTTCCCACATTATTCTCATTTTAAAAAAATCTTTCCATTTTTCGTCATCCAGTGTTTATGCCTTAATATAGTGATTGTAGGCTGATCTCCGTGGCCAAAGGCTTGTGAACGCGGTTCGTGACCCGCTTACCAGGCGTTCGAAACGCACCGCGACCGATTTGTGCAGCAGACCGTGTCGCATTGTGTTATAACGTGTTGGTATGGGAGCCGGTCGTTCAGAAAGCAGTGACAAACTACTGATCGTAAAATGTGCCCAGTACACCAACAGCAGCTGGAAAATGCTGGTGTTGACTGCAACGTCCTGCAAGAGATATACAACATTAAAACAAAAGTGATTGTACTGTCTTCCCCGTGTTTATATGTTGTGTTTTGTTTATTTGTTTGATGATGAAGGCTAGTCGCCGCAACATCCTATGTTTTCTGTGATTGTGTTCTGTAAAGCTGCATTGCTTTGTGTTATTTTATATTGTTGATGTTTCCACAGCTTTAATGCAATTCTACTAATTTGATTCATACTATAACCCTGGACAGCTTTATTGTCTGACTATGATCTTTCTGAGTCATATTGTATTATTGAATACTATTGATAATCTTTCTACATAGTGGCATATCATAATACGCCTTTGTATGAGCCAGAAATTATTGTTTCACGCTTGAGGTACAGTCAGCTTGATAAAACAACGGCAAACTCACACAAACACATTTAGTCCACACATATAGAACATTACACACTGTGTGATATGTCAACACACTGAGAAAGTAGACAACCCTCACAAACCCGAACAAAAACATACAAGCACATAGAGACAAGCACATGCAAATAAGCACGTACAGGCAAGAACACACAGCGACAAGCACATAAAACAAACACACACACACATACAACCACACATACAGTCCAGAACAAACGCAAACCAACACAAGACTAGAACAAACACAGACAAGCATAAACATAGACTAGAACAAACACAGACAAGCATAAACATAGACTAGAACAATCACAGATAAACATAGACTAGAAAAAACACAGACAAGCATAACAATAGACCAGAACAAACACAGACAAGCATAAACATAGACTAGAACAAACGCAGACAAGTATGAACGCAGACTAGAACAAACACAGACAAGCATAAACATAGACTAGAACAATCACATATAAACATAGACTAGAACAAACACAGATAAGCATAACAATAGACCAGAACAAACACAGACAAGCATAAACATAGACTAGAACAAAAACAGACACGTATGAACACAGACTGGATCAAACAAAGACAAGCATAAACATAGACTAGAACACAGATAAGCATAAACATAGACTAGAACAAACTCAGACAAGCATAAACATAGACTAGAACACAGATAAGCATAAACATATACTAGAACAAACACAGACAAACATAAACATAGACTAAAACACAGATAAGCATAAACATATACTAGAACAAACACAGACAACCATAAACATAGACTAGAACATAGATAAACATAAACATAGACTAGAACAAACACAGACAAGCATTAACATAGACTAGAGCACAGACAAGCATAAACATAGACTAGAACAAACACAGACAAGCATAAACATAGACTAGAACAAACATAGACAAGCATAAACACAGACTAGAACAAACACAGACAAGCATACACACAGAGACCAAAACACACAAACCAACACAAGACTAGACAAAACACAGACAAGCCAACACACAGACTAAAACAAATACAGACAAGCCCACAGACAGACTAGACCAAAAAAACAAACTAACGCAAGACTAGAAAAAACACAGACAAGCCCACACACACAGACTAAAACAAATACAGACAAGCCCACACACAGACTAGAACAAATACAGACAAGCCCACACACAAACAAGAACAAACACAGGCAAGCCCAAAAATAGACCAGAGCAAACACAGAAAAGCCCACACACCGACCAGAACAAACACAGACAAGCCCGCGCACAGAACAGAACGTAACACAGACAAGCCCACACCCAGATCAGAACAAACACAGACAAGCCCACACACAGACTAGAACAAATACAGACAAGCCCACACACAGACCAGAGCAAACACAGACAAACCCACACAGAGATCAGAAAAAACACGGACAAGCCCACACACATACCAGAACGTTACACAGACAAGCAGACACAGACCAGAACAAATACAGAAAAGCGCACAAAGACCAGAACAAATACAGAAAAGCACACACACGCACACACACACACACACAGAGACCAGAAAAAACACAGAAAAGTACACACAGACCAGAACAAACACAGACAAGCACACACACACACACACACAGACCAGAACAAACACAGACAAGCACACACACACACACACACAGACACACACACACACACACACAAAGACTAGAACAAACACAGACAAACACACACACAGACCAAAACAAACACAGATAAGCACACACACAGACCAGAACAAACACAGACATGCAGACACAGACCAGAACAAATACAGAAAAGAATACAAACACCAGAACACACACATAAAAGCACACACAGAAAGACCAGAACAAATACAGAAAAGCACATACGGACCAGAACAAATTCGAAGAAAAAAAAACACACGCACACACAGACCGGAACAAATACAGAAAAGCACATACAGACCACAACAAATACAGAAAAGCACACACACACACACACACACACACACACACACACACACACACACACACACACACACACACACACACACACACACACACATACACAGATCAGAACACATACAGAAAAGCACACACACACAGAGACCAGAACACAGATAAACAAGAACATACACACAAATCAAAACAAACACAGGCAAGCACACACGCACAGATCAGAACAAACACAGACAAGCACACACACAGATCAGAAAAAACACAGATAAGCACACACATAGACCAGAACAAACACAAATAAGCACACACATACTCATACCAGAACAAACACAGACAAGCACACACGAAGACCAGAACAAACACAGACAAGCACACATACAGACCAGAACACACACACCACACACACACACACAAAGCCCACACACAGACCAGAACAAACATAGACAAGCACACACAGAGACCAGAACACACACAGACAAGCACAAGCAGACTAAAACACAGACAAGCACAAATAGATTTGAACACATACAGATTAGCACACACATAGGCCACACACACACACACACACACACACACACACATAGACAAACGTATACACAGACAAGCGGAGACACACAGACAAGCGCACACGGAAACAAGCAGACACACAGACAAGCACAAATAGACTACAACACACACAGATAATCACACAAAGAAAGCCACAACTAGCATACACACACTCACGCACGCACGCACGCACGCACGCACACCTTGTTTCTCTCTGTCTGCCTGTGGTAAATCTGCACAATAATATCTTTTGCCTATGCGCTCCACAATATTCCTCTGTTTATTCGACTTTTCCTGAGATTATTCAGGTTACCATGCGCTGGTTGTGTTATAACTGGAAACTCACATGCAGACCTTGTCTTATACCAGTACAAGCCTAGAAATTGCAGATATAAACCCATGCATACATCTCACTGTTCTGAAGGGCAGAATGTTAGACGGGCCTGCGTGCCCAATTCTTAACGCTTTGAAAATAAAGTTTGTTCGTTCGTTCGTTCGTTCGTTCGTTCGATGGAGTATGTCGCATACTACAACAGGTAATTGACATTCCTTCATTCTGGATCCCTTCCAGCCTTTCACAATGTTCAGCAGATAGTGTTACATACTCAGTCCACACGCATTTACTCAAAGAACTAAATGGTTGAGAAATAATACAAGAAGAATGTGCTCCGGGTGAGTAGCCACAATGTTCTTCAGTGCTAGGTCACCAGTGCCGTTAAAAGTGATCTGCTCTGCATGGTATGTGTGAAAAGAATGCAATCAAGCGTCACTCTTTGAAATTTAAGTTGATTATTTCTTTCAAATTTCTGTCCATGTAGAGACTTAGTCAGCTGGTTTCTTGTCCCACTGTAGTCATTCATTACACTGGGCCTCTACAGATTGCACCACTGAACACGGCAGGACACACCACTCAGCCATCTTCTGCACAGTCTCCAGCACATCTCTGATCATGAAGAAAGTCGATGTTCGTTCTGACCCACCGGGCTGTATCCTGACCAGCTGTACTGTACACATGTTGAACAACACAGGCCATATTGGGAATCCAGAGGAAGTCAGGGCACACATGATTGCGATACTCACGTGTTCCAAAACCAAACGGCACTGTTTTCTCAATCAAAGCGAGTAGTTGGAATGTTTATATCACGTACTGGACTACTTGGCAGGGCAAGTTTTCCCCCTGACAATTTCCTTTCCTTGGGTACAATTAATCTCACACCAAAGTACACCACAATTGCTTCCCTTGGCAAAATAAAAGATAACTATGAGTTAATACCATGACCCAGTTTAACAGTACAATAGGTCATGGCATAGTTTAGAGTGAAAGTCTAGTTATACATGCAGGCAAGAGTACAGGAAAATGGTGAACTGTCTAAACCCTTTCCTGTCACCAATGGAGTGAAGCAAGGATGTGTTCTGGCACCGACACTGTTCAGCCTCATGTTTTCAGCTATGTTGACGAATGCCTTCGAGAATGACGACATTGGAATAGACATCAACTACCGTATGGATGGAAAGTTATTCAATCTCAGAAGGCTGAAAGCTAAAACCAAAAATTGACAGCGACACCGTCAGAGAGCTCCTGTTTGCTGATGATTGCGCTCTATACGCCAATTCAGAGGCGGACATGCAACATAATGTTTCAGCTTTCTCACATGCCTGTGCCAACTTTGGGCTCAATATCAATTTCGAGAAGACTGTAGTTATGTACCAGCCAGCTCCAGGGAATAATCACACTGTGCTGAATATCAAAGTGAATGGTCATAGTCTTAGTGTTATGAGCAAATTCACCTATCTTGGCAGCACTGTGTCACAAGCTGCCACAATTGATGATGAAGTGAATGCAAGAATCTCCAAGGCCAGCGTGGCCTTTGGCAGAATGTACAAGAATGTATGGGACAGAAATGGAATAAGCCTGCAAACAAAGCTGAAAGTCTACAAAGCAGTTGTATTATCCACACTGCTATATGCTTGTGAAACCTGGACTGTTTATCAGCGACACGCTAGGAAATTAAACCACTTCCACACAGTCTGCCTTAGGAAGTTACTGAAGATTAAATGGCAAGACAAGATTCCAGACACTGAAGTCCTAGAAAGAGCGTCCATGCCCAGTATCCACACTCTACTAATGAAGAATCAGATTCGCTGGGCTGGTTACTTGACTCGCATGCCAGATCACAGGCTCCCTAAACGAATTTTTTTACGGCGAGTTGCGTTGTGGCAAACGCTCCCAAGGCGGCCAGAGGAAACGCTTTAAAGACACACTGAAAATCTCACTGAATGCTTTTGGAATTCATCATGACACCTGGGAGTGGCGTGCATCGTGGCGTGCATCATTACGCAAGGGTGCAGTCACTTGTGAGGCAACCAGGACTGCAAGAGCTGGGAAGAAAAGACAGAACAGAAAAACCACTGCAGTAAATCCTCCTCCAGAAACGTCAAGCATTCTTTGTCCACATTGTCAAAGAACATTTCGAGCCAAAATAGGCATTATCAGCCATCTTAGAACTCACGGCTCCATACTTTCAACCCCACTGGATGAAATGAATGGTCATCATCATTCTTGATGGACAAATAACAACAGTTATACATTAGACCTTGAAAAGTGACTCGTCCTGTGAGCACTTTTCACACAGGCGTTAAAAGCGCCGGGATTCCCTGTGCGGTAAGCAAAGCATCTCCTTGAATGTCATTCTGCGATGGGCCGTGGTCGAGAGTGGATCTGGTCACATTGTGAAGTCGGCAACGGCCAATAACTGCGCAGCCACAATAATGTTAGAATATTAGTGTCAACTTTATACGTGTTGTACGGTGTTGTTGGACAATTGTGTTTGCGTAGATGAACTGTGTTGTATTTCATAATAAAACGGAGTCTGCGCTGAGTTGTCAAATGCAAATGCGTGTCGAGATATGTTCTAGCAGTCAGTAGGTAGAGACGGTACAGAATGAAAGAGCAACATTTAACGAGCGATAACAGTGATATGTCGACAGTTGCAAGTCACGTCACTCAATGACATGAACTTGCAAAGAAGAAGACAACGAGCTTGAGAAGAAGAAATAAAAAGATAAACCACGATGTGAACAGCCATCAAGCAACACTCCACATTCGTGCTGTGGCAGTTAAAACAAACTAAACTGGTTTAATTTTCTATCCAGATATTTACAACATAATGTTTTGTGTAAGATTCACGTATTCATTAACATTATGATTAAATACATAACTAATATTCATGGTTGTGGCATGATATCGGGAATCCATGATCACAGGTGAGAATTCGTATTGAATCCACTAAAATCAGCTAAGTTGTGCTCTGGGCCACTGCCAGTCCTGGCTTCGCCGGTTCTCTCCACGTTGTCAATGAATGGGATGTATAGAGAACTTGGTGCTCTGCTTGAAAGCTAGGAATAGATTATCAAGAATGTATGGTTCTAATATTTATACATAAGTAGTATGTCAGGAGGTAATGGGTTAGTATTTGGGGTTGGCAACCTCAATTTTTTACTATATAAAATGTCTACAACCGCAAGCAAAACGTCAGAAAAGCGGACCGCAAGTGACCTCTGACCGGTCAAGGGATGCAACCCATGAATAAATATTCGAACGTATTTTTGCACTATTATCTCTCTTTTTATGTTGCGAATTTTATATTTGTAAATTTAATAATTGCTGATATTATTAGTTGTAGTGAGTGAGACTATCATCCAACGATTGATGCTGTGTTAGGGTTACAGTGCTCTTCCTCCTTGGTTTCTTTTTCATTTCGTCTTCTTTTCTTTTATCTGTATTAAGCATAAACACTATCATCATTCCATTTGTGTTGTGCAAGGCATAGGGTTACAGTGCATTTCCTCGGGGTGGTCTAGGGGCGGGCGGGCGTGGGGCTGGGAGTTCATGGGTGGGGCGCGGGTGTCGGCGTGTGGGGTAGTGCTAGGTGGCTCGAACCTCGAGTCATGACAGGTGTCATATGAAAAACTTATAAGTAAAAAATGTAAATATGACAGGTATATGATCTATAGAGGGTCGTGGTGGCTTATTCACTTTCATCATACGGGTTACAAATGAAAACCTTAAAAAATAAAAAGGGTCGATATTATTGAATGTAGCTGGTATAGCTTAGTGAAATTCGTTGGTAAGGGGTGGGTAGCGGGTATTAGTGATCTATACGGTGGCTTGTTTACTATCATCATAAGGTTACAAATGAAAACATTGAAAAAGTAAAAATGGTCGATAATATTGATTTTAGTGGGTATATCTTAGTGAAATTCATTGGTAAGGGGTGGGTAGCGGTTACTCATGGTCTGTAGAGTGTCGTAGTAGCATAAACGCTATCATCATACAGGTGACAAATTACATCTTAAAAAGTAAAGATGGCCGATATTATTGATTGTAGCGGTTCAACGTAGTGAAATTTGTTGGTAAGGGGTGGGTAGCGGTTATTAGTGGTCCGTAGAGTCTCGTAGTGGTGTAAACACTATCATCATACAGGTGACAAATGGAAACCTTAAAAAGTAAAGATGGCCGATAATATTGATTGTAGCGGATATAGCTTAGTGAAATTCGTTGGTAAGGGATGGGTAGCAGTTATTAGTGGTATGTAGAGTGTCGTAGTGGCCTAAACACTATCATCACACAGGTTACAAATGAAACCCATAAAAAATAAAGATGGCCGGCATTATCGATTATAGCGGGAATGGCGTAGTGAAATTCGCTGATAAGGGGTTTGTGAGTGGAGGAAAGGCTATATTGGTGCTTCTGAACATTGATAAGGGGTGGTCGAGTGGTGGGGTGGTAGATAAATACATCCGTTCCTTGATAATAGCCGGAGGTTAAGTCTCATATTAGAGTCTAAAGGTGGCTGATCTGAGGGTGGCCGCCTGGGTGACTCATCAAGGGGATATGTCGGCGAGGGTGAACGTACATGAACGTGTTCAGACATGTCTTTGGGGAAAACCGGAGGATGACTCAGAGCGTGCTGACCGCGGTAAACCTGCTTGAACATGTTTAGACATGTTTTCTATATTGCATCAGCGCACAGTCTGTATAAAAAGGACCCCAAAGGCGGGCTAAAGACACTACGTCTGCGACAAGACCTAGCGAAAACACCTCACCGAAGAGACCACAGTGGTAAGTAGCACTGTGTGTATGCTATATTGTCTCGTCACACGGCGTCAGGTCGGTATAGTGCTGTCACTAGTGTATATCTCAGAAGCTACATTAGGCAACTAACAAGAATACGCCGCTAGGTATAGCCGCCCGGTATAGGAATACTAATACAGATACTAATGACGGTTGTATATAAAAAAATCATCATAGATCATCATCATCATTAGCTTCACTTTCGCCGTCAAGTGCCGTTGGGAGAAATGACGCCCCACTGCTCGATGGGTGGCACTGAATAGCGTCATGCCGGGTGATGGCTGTATTCTCAGGTGCCATCTGCTGTAATCCGATAGGGTAGCGGCTGTGGTGCATTCCAATTGTGTACATATGAAACATGTTTTTCATTAAAGCATGCTTTCTCTGTTCACTAAAAAGTATTATGCTTTTGTCCATCTAAAGATTTGAACCAAGACGACCAGTCCCTCATTGACACATGGACCACATCGATTCTGAAATCCACAAACGTATGTGAATATATCAGGTCTCCACTAAGTGTAGTGCAATATATATATCTGCGTCTACGACTATGTCCTCTTTCTGTGTAGTGTATGGAAACAGGTTGTATTCAACAATTCAGTATTGACCATTATCCCGCTCACTCTCCAGAGTGAAAAAATAATGTGCTGACACAGGAGAATCTAGCGTCATGCTCTGTTGTCACTAATGTATTAAATGAATGTATATCACTAATGTATACGTTCTAAAAATACTCTGTCTTTTGAAAATGTGTCAAAGCTACATAAAAGTCAATTATGCGGTGTCAAATTCAGTATGTGGAATTTTTACTGTCCCTTATTATATCATCTTTGTCTTTTCTCCAGACTAAAATTGGCAGACACAGAAATAATCTCGAGACTATTGAGTGGCTTACAAGAAGTGAAATCTCGAGGCTATTGCTTACAAGAAATGAAAGCTCGAAGTTATTGATCTGTTTATAAGAAAGGAAGACAACGAACGCTCTACCACAAAATATTGGTATGTATGCTTTCATCATTTCTCACCAACAGATGGTCATCACTAAATATTTTCAGCCCTAAGGGTGGGCACCCCTAAATCTAGTCAACATTTCTCACTAATATACTACAACTCTGCGTCATACAATGTAAAATAGCACAAAGAACAGAATTACGAACCAGGCCGTTGCTAACCATCACCACAAAAAATATAGTCACTGAGAAGACCCTCTGCAAGGTTAAAAAGAAAATGAAATAATTTACTATGTGTGACATCATAAGCCTCAAAGCCTTTTTTCTTTTATATATTTCCTAACAATTGATATGAAATATTTTCTGTAGATATGTTATCATCATGATTGTCACATGTTTTGAAGTACAAAATGTAAAAATGTCGGACTATAACGATGTTGTCTTTTCTTCACAGCTCTTTGACGGTCAGTACTTACAACGATTGTGAAAGTTTGGAACTAGTCGAAGACTACACAATTTTATAGTGGTCACTATACCTTAGCCATTGGAGCTACACACACGAGTCATTATCTAATACCCGAGGCTACAAGCATGTTGGAATTATTACTGAGCTATCACCAAGCCATTATCTAACACCAGAAGCTACTTTTCACCACTACATTTTTCTATCATTATGCCCACTAGTCAGAAACATATCTATCTCTGCTCTATCTGTGGTAAAAAATAACTATCGTTAAATGGAGAAAAAAAAAATTCAAAGTTATTATTGCATAAGATACTTTTAATTTTCTGAAATACAGCTGTTGCTTGCATAGGGGACAGACGATTATCTCTAGTAGGTTAGAAATTTGTCCAGTCAGCAGAAAACCGGTTGTGGTGTAATCAAAGAGAATGTTAGTGTTAAGTGGTATTAAACATTGAAAGTCGGTTAGAAGGAAATAAAGCTGTTGTTTGCATAAGGGCAGACGATTATCTCTAGTAGGTTGGAAATTTGTCCAGTCAGCAGAAAACCGGTTGAAAGTCGGTTAGAAGATGAGGTAAATGGTATTCAAGGGGTCAATAAGACATACGTGGTTTTAAGAAAAGGTCGACTTCATAACAGACACTGGTGTTTGGTTGGAGACTTGACGCTATTGCGGATGTGAAATGACAACGTCAGATATATTTCTCCCCTTTGGTTAAGACATTTTCTTACTTTTTATAAGTTTTGTTTGGGATATTTGAAAATTTGGTCGAGATATTTCTGTATTTGGCTAACGTTTTCCCTTTGGTCAACAGATTTCCCTACTTTTTTATAAGTTTGGCTGCACTATGTTTAAGTTTGTTTGAAATGTGGCCAACATGTACAACTGTAGTATGAGACTAACAAGTACAACTGTAGTATAAGACAAACATGTACAACTGTAGTATAAGACAAACATGTACAACTGTAGTATAAGACAAACATGTACAACTGTATTATAAGAGAAACATGTACAACTGTAGTATAAGACAAACATGTACAACTGTAGTATAAGACAAACATGTACAGCTGTAGTATAAGACTAACAAGTACAACTGTAGTTTAAGACAAACATGTACAACTGTAGTATAAGACAAACATGTACAACTGTAGTATAAGACTAACAAGTACAACTGTAGTATAAGACAAACATGTACAACTTTAGTATAAGACAAACATGTACAACTGTAGTATAAGACAAACATGTACAACTGTAGTATAAGACAAACAAGTACAACTGTAGTATACGACAAACATGTACAACTGTAGTATAAGACAAACAAGTACAACTGTAGTATAAGACAAACATGTACACCTGTAGTATAAGACAAACATGTACAACTGTAGTATAAGACAAACAAGTACAACTGTAGTTTAAGACAAACATGTACAACTGTAGTATAAGACAAACAAGTACAACTGTAGTATAAGACAAACAAGTACAACTGTAGTATAAGACAAACATGTACAACTGTAGTATAAGACAAACATGTACAACTGTAGTATAAGACAAACATGTACAACTGTATAAGACAAACATGTACAACTGTAGTATAAGACAAACATGTACAACTGTAGTATAAGACAAACATGTACAACTGTAGTATAAGACAAACATGTACACTGTAGTATAAGACAAACATGTACAACTGTAGTATAAGACAAACATGTACAACTGTAGTATAAGACAAACATGTACAACTGTAGTATAAGACAAACATGTACAACTGTATTATAAGAGAAACATGTACAACTGTAGTATAAGACAAACATGTACAACTGTAGTATAAGACTAACAAGTACAAACTGTAGTATAAGACAAACATGTACACTTTAGTATAAGACAAACATGTACAACTGTAGTATAAGACAACATGTACAACTGTAGTATAAGACAAACAAGTACAACTGTAGTATACGACAAACATGTACAACTGTAGTATAAGACAAACAAGTACAACTGTAGTATAAGACAAACATGTACACTGTAGTATAAGACAAAACATGTACAACTGTAGTATAAGACAAACAAGTACAACTGTTAGTTTAAGACAAACATGTACAACTGTAGTATAAGACAACAAGTACAACTGTAGTATAAGACAAAACAAGTACAACTGTAGTATAAGACAAACATGTACAACTGTAGTATAAGACAAACATGTACAACTGTAGTATAAGACAAAACATGTACAACTGTATAAGACAAACATGTACAACTGTAGTATAAGACAAACATGTACAACTGTAGTATAAGACAAACATGTACAACTGTAGTATAAGACAAACATGTACAACTGTAGTATAAGACAAACATGTACAACTGTAGTATAAGACAAACATGTACAACTGTAGTATAAGACAAACATGTACAATGTAGTATAAGACAAACATGTAACAACTGTAGTATAAGACAAACATGTACAACTGTAGTATAAGACAAACATGTACAACTGTAGTATAAGACAAACATGTTCAACTGTAGTATAAGACAAACATGTACAACTGTAGTATAAGACTAACATGTACAACTGTAGTATAAGACAAACATGTACAACTGTAGTATAAGACAAACAAGTTCAACTGTAGTATAAGACAAACATGTACAACTGTAGTATAAGACAAACATGTACAACTGTAGTATAAGACAAACATGTACAACTGTAGTATAAGACAAACATGTACAACTGTAGTATAAGACAAACATGTACAACTGTAGTATAAGACTAACAAGTACTACTGTAGTATAAGACAAACATGTACAACTGTAGTATAAGACAAACATGTACAACTGTAGTATAAGACTAACAAGTACTACTGTAGTATAAGACAAACATGTACAACTGTAGTATAAGACAAACATGTACAACTGTAGTATAAGACAAACATGTACAACTGTAGTATAAGACAAACATGTACAACTGTAGTATAAGACAAACATGTACAACTGTAGTATAAGACAAACATGTACAACTGTAGTATAAGACAAACATGTACAACTGTAGTATAAGACTAACAGTACTACTGTAGTAATAAGACTAAACATGTACAACTGTAGTATAAGACTAACAAGTAATACTGTAGTATAAGACAAACATGTACAACTGTAGTATAAGACTAACAAGTACTACTGTAGTATAACGACAACATGTACAACTGTAGTATAAGACAAACATGTACAAACTGTAGTATAAGACTAACAAGTACTACTGTAGTATAAGACAAACATGTACAACTGTAGTATAAGACAAACATGTACAACTGTAGTATAAGACAAACATGTACAACTGTAGTATAAGACAAACATGTACAACTGTAGTATAAGACTAACAAGTACTACTGTAGTATAAGACAAACATGTACAACTGTAGTATAAGACAAACATGTACAACTGTAGTATAAGACTAACAAGTACTACTGTAGTATAAGACAAACATGTACAACTGTAGTATAAGACAAACATGTACAACTGTAGTATAAGACAAACATGTACAACTGTAGTATAAGACAAACATGTACAACTGTAGTATAAGACTAACAATTACTACTGTAGTATAAGACTAACATGTACAACTGTAGTATAAGACTAATAAGTACTACTGTAGTATAAGACAAACATGTACAACTGTAGTATAAGACTAACAAGTACTACTGTAGTATAAGACAAACATGTACAACTGTAGTATAAGACAAACATGTACAACTGTAGTATAAGACTAACAAGTACTACTGTAGTATAAGACAAACATGTACAACTGTAGTATAAGACAAACATATACAACTGTAGTATAAGACAAACATGTACAACTGTAGTATAAGACAAACATGTACAACTGTAGTATAAGACAAACATGTACAACTGTAGTATAAGACAAACATGTACAACTGTAGTATAAGACTAACAAGTACTACTGTAGTATAAGACAAACATGTACAACTGTAGTATAAGACAAACATGTACAACTGTAGTATAAAATCAAATCAAATAAAATCAAATCAACTTTATTAGGGTCACAAATTGGGCGCGCAGGCCCGTCTTACATTCGGCCCTTCCAATCACTCGTCTTTCGTTCATCAAGAGCATTATACATTTGCATAGGAAGAAAAATAAACATTGTGAAATGAATGTTGTAAACATAAACAAGGCTAATTACCATGTTATGAAGCCCATCTCCCACCTATCCATACATCACCCCACCCACACAACACCCCCACCTACCCACACACATGCGCACCAAGGGACACATACACACCCCCACCTACCGACACACACGCACACCAAGGGACACATACATACCCCACCAACCGACCCATCCCCCTCCCGCACATCCCCCACCCACACACACTGCCCTCACCTGATCCCCCAACCAAAACACACTCGCCACCCACAAACATTCCCCCACCAACCCACACATCCCACGCCCATCCACATTCTACCCCACACATACTCTCCCCACCCACACCTCAAACCACCCTTCCCCCAGCGACATCTCCATCGACAACATATTCCCCACCCACACACACAATCCCCCACCAACCCACACATCGCACATCCACTCACACATCCCCAAACCATACACACACATCCCCAATAAGACTAACAAGTACAACTGTAGTATAAGACAAACATGTACAACTATAGTATAAGACAAACATGTACAACTGTAGTATAAGACAAACATGTACCACTGTAGTATAAGACAAACATGTACAACTGTAGTATAAGACAAATATGTACCACTGTAGTATAAGACAAACATGTACAACTGTAATATAAGACAAACATGTACAACTGTAGTATAAGGCAAACATGTACAACTGTAGTATAAGAGAAACATGTACAACTGTAGTATAAGACAAACATGTACAACTGTAGTATAAGACAAACATGTACAGATGTAGTATAAGACTAACAAGTACAACTGTAATTTAAGACAAACATGTACAACTGTAGTATAAGACAAACATGTACAACTGTAGTATAAGACAAACATGTACAACTGTAGTATAAGACAAACATGTACAACTGTAGTATAAGACTAACAAGTACAACTGTAGTATAAGACAAACATGTACAACTTTAGTATAAGACAAACAAGTACAACTGTAGTATAAGACAAACATGTACACATGTAGTATAAGACAAACCTGTACAACTGTAGTATAAGACAAACAAGTACAACTGTAGTATAAGACAAACATGTACAACTGTAGTATAAGACAAACATGGACAACTGTAGTATAAGACAAACATGTACACCGGTATAAGACAAACATGTACAACTGTAGTATAAGACAAACATGTACAACTGTAGTATAAGACAAACATGTACAACTGTATAAGACAAACATGTACAACTGTAGTATAAGACAAACATGTACACTGTAGTATAAGACAAACATGTACATTATAGTATAAGACAAACATGTACCACTGTAGTATAAGACAAACATGTAATTTGTAGTATAAGACAAACATGTACCACTGTAGTATAAGACAAACATGTACACTGTAGTATAAGACAAACATGCACAACTGTAGTATAAGACAAACATGTACAACTGTAGTATAAGACAAACATGTACACTGAAGTATAAGACAAACATGTACAACTGTAGTATAAGACAAACATGTACAACTGTAGTATAAGACAAACATGTACACTGAAGTATAAGATAAACATGTACACTGTAGTATAAGACAAACAAGTACAACTTTAGTACAAGTACAATTTTAGTACAAGACAAACATCTCAGGTCAATCTGTATTAGAGAACTGCAATGATAAAGTGCAGAAGTGTGTTTGTAACTCCAGTATTCGTTTTTCTATTATCGAAACCGCCATTAAAAGGTGCTGTTAATTGATTACAACTAATATAGATGGATCGTTAACTAATGAAGCTGTTTGCTCCTGGTCAATGTAACCCGTACTTGACCTTCAGACATGATACATATGCCCATTACGTGCTCTTGCCGAAGGCCCTGTCTATCTGAGAGCTTGGGGGGGGGGGGGGGGCCTGAAGGTCACAACCTTGCTCATCTCCTTGTGTATGTTCTGGTCATCCAGATCTTTTGCCGTTGTAGAAAACACCCTTTATTCATTGTTAAACTATTATTATCATCCTAAGTACGCGCCCTGCTTTATCCATAGAGCTTTATCGCACCATGACCCGTCTACATATGTTATGGATATATCCATCATCGGATACGCTCTGTCGGAATTCACCCTTGCTCATGGTTTAGACCTCTGTGTGGAGTAACCTGGGCTGTATTCTACTCTGCTTCATGTTTTTGTTTCACACGAGTCTTGGTTATTTTAACTCTATTTTGCTGCTGCAACATCGTCATGCTTCGGTGTCAGTGATAATATATCTCTACAACTGCAATGATCTGGTAATTCTTGATGTCACCCGACTCCCCTGTTAAGAAATTCTTTAATCTAAATGGTGAGTTTCTTCACCCTTGTTTCACACACTCAGCTTGACTAATCATTCTCTTATTTCCCCCGTATGAATGTTTGTTTCTTTGCTTACAATCTGTGTGTTCTCAACTTGTGGTTTACGTAAACTGGAGCACTAAAGGCTAAGATCGATCACACCAATCCTCTCTTTTCTCCGAGTCCTATATTTTTTTACTAACATGCTACCTGCTTCACCTATGTATACAACATGTTACAAGGGGGAAAAGTGTAAATTAACGTGCTGGTACATTTCTTTAGGTCTTCTGGATATTACTTTATGGAATGTCGTTACAATTGTGTCTGTGCTACCTACTACAGGTCTGATTTTCTATTTATAACATAATCATTGCAATTTTTACCCCCGTGAAACTCCCGCTGTGAGGTTCGCTGACTGTGTTTGTTATTTCTCATGAACCCTTACATCTGACATTTTGTTCTCTCACATAACATTCGCGATTACTTTCTTGGAGTAGCCCTTTCTATTAAAAGCAACTTCTAGAGTTGGCTACGTTGCGCACAAACCTTTTTATCAAGCGGTTAATAATTCCCATCCATGTTTTCATTGGATAGTTGAAGTGCACGTGTATATTTAGGTTATAGGCGTTCTTTTCTGTGCACCATAAACCCCAAGCTGCTATACTATTATCTGTGTTCAACGTTTAATCTAAAACGAGAAAGATTCCGTTATTTTAAATGATTGATTGATTGATTGATTTAGGAACCGACATCACAGCATTCGGGACATTCCCATAAGCGCTCCGTCTCCATCCTCAGCAGCCAGCGAAGAGTTCCAACACTAATAGTTCCAGTAGCAATCTGATTATATGTCCGTCTCGCCTTTCCTCCGAGCGCCGAGCGTCGACCAGATCCCTTCGTCACACCTCGTTGTCTCATTCTTACCAGACCATGGTGCTCCATCTGCTCCTCCGAGGTGTACACGTGCTCCCACAAGGCCGCAACCACGTCTGCCTTGTCATGCATCAATACTCCACCAAATTTTGCCGAGCCAGCCAATCTGTCCGCCTGTTCATTCCCCAGCACACCGGCATGCCCAGGAGAAAAGATCCAGGTGATGCTTACTACCCGTGACCTCCGAAGCGAAGCAAGCCACTCTGCACGAAGCCTACCTGTTCTCACCCTTCTCAGCATGCTTTCTGAGTCAGTTACAATCACAATGTGTGTATGTATCGTGTTTTCTATCCAGCGGAAAGCTGCACTGACCGCCTCCACCTCCATTCTTAAGCTAGATGTAGTGTTATCATACGCCAGGCTCTCCTGCACCAAACGCCGACCATTAGTTTTTGCCAAGAACCCCCAGGCACTTCTCCTACCTCTCAACACTGACCCATCCGTGTAGATAATCACATCACCCGGGCGAGAATTTTCCTGAATTAGTTGCTGAATTTCCACTTCCGTGGCCCCTGCTGGCCACTCCCTGCACTCCCGGCTCAATGTTATTACAACTCTGCACAAGTCTGACTGCACGGCTGGCACTCTGACCCACTCCTCTCCTCGCCTGATGTTCTCCAAGGGGCACACCTGTCTGATCGTATCCTCCGCCTGAGCCATCCATGATTTCCCTCTTATCAGTCTCTGACCCTTAACTACGTCCAGCGCCTCATGCAACGGGTGATCTGTGTCTGCAGCTACTCTGAGGTATGCCTTCGCTTGCATCACCTTGTGCCTACTAGCAACAGTAGGAAGACCAAGGATGTAACGCATACACACTACTGGAGTGTCTCTGGTGCATCCCAGAATGACCCGCATCGCTTCATTCTGTATGCGCTCTAATTTCACCAGCTGACTCTTTGAGACAGTGAGCATTCCTAGTCCATAATCAATCACTGAGAGGATCAAGTGCTGGTATAGTGTGAAGAGCATTCTCTGCTCTGTGTCCATTGCAGCCATAGTTTTAAGTGCATTGAGTCCCTTTTGAGATCTTGTCACAACCGTCTCCACATGGTCCTTGAAGGACAGACTCCTGTCAAATGTGATTCCCAGATACTTCAGTTTGTTATCTCTGTTGACGCTTCTACCATCTATCGTGAGGCTTGGGGTATCATCTCTCACAATCCTATTGTCCAGAGAGCACCACAACACCGCCGCCTTTTCCGGGTTGATGAAAGCACTCATTTCAGTGCACCAGTCAATCACTTTGTCCACTGTCACCTGTAGCTCCTGGGCTGTTTGATCCCTATTTCTCCCCTGCCTGTATGCAAGAATATCATCTGCAAATGTTAGAATCCTTCCAACCCCTGGTGCTTCTAGGTATGCAATCTTGCTCGTATCCACACTAAAGAGCACCGGTGAGATTGCAGATCCCTGTGGCAGTCCCGGGGTTAAAATATGTGGCTCTGAGGTCCATGCGCCTAGACGAAGACCAACTTGACGAGAATGCAGGACGGCTGCTATCCAGTTCACCAACCAGGGATTGACCCCCTTCTCCATAAGTGCGGTCATCAAAATATCATAGCGAACTCTATTGTACACATCTTCGAGATCAAGCGCTGCCGCCATCGTTTCCTGTCTACTCTGGAACCCCTCATAAACGTCAAAGGCAAAGGTGGCTGCTTTTGACCAGGTATCTTTTTCTGGCCTGCAGCTCCCCAGGCCTCTTGGAAGAAGCTTCCCCCTTTCCAAAAAATCCTGCAGCTTAACAGCGACTATCTTCTCTAAAACCTTCCCAAATGTATTTTGAAGGGTGATGATCCTAAAGCCGGCAAGCTTTGAATGATCCTTGTATGGTTTTGGGAGAGGGATGAGATAGCTATGCAGCCAATCCTGCGGTACCGACGCTGTCCTAATGTTCTGATTAAAGCAGCCGGCCATCTCCTTCAGGTCTACATCGCTCAAAGCCTTCATGTGGCCATACCTGACACTGTCAGGCCCTGGTGCCGTGTCTTTTGCCTTCTGCAAAATATGTTTAACATCTTCAAACAGTATGATGTCTTCGTAAGGCATATTCTCTATTGTGCCAGATAATTCCACTCTAACTGCATCCCTGGTATCCGCATCACTATGATTGGTCTGCTCTAAAAATCTCTGGAGAAACGCCTCCCCTATCTCCTTGTCTGTTGTCAAGCGTACCCCATCCTCTTTATAAATTGTTCCCACTGTCATAGGCCGATCTTTTCTTTGCATTTGTCTGTACAGTTTCCAGAATTTATGCAGTGTTTTATCACCTCCAATCTCCTTCATAAAACATTCCCATTTTACTTTCTTGGCCTCTGCAGCACATCGCTTGAAAGCCTCCACCTTGTCTTTCTTGTCATTTTCCGCTATGTCCACTTCCTCTCGTGAGCTTAGGGGTGTCTGTCGCAATTTCCTTAGCTGCTTCACTGCAGCTCTCTTTGCTTTCCACGCATTGTCTACTTCTGGGGTCCACCATGGGGGCTGCAAAAAAGGAGTTTTAACAGTCCTGTTGCATGCCCCATGACTGAGGCGTCCAAGAAGGCTGTCGCTCCGCTCATACCGAAAGGTCTTGCGCGTTCTCCCAGCCTTAACTTTCCAGGTCTTAGAGATCAGGACTGAGCATGGCATGTGATCACTCCCATAGTCATTCAAAACAGTCCACCTTACATCAAGGACTGATGACTGGGAGACAAGTGCCAAATCAACAGCAGTATCTGCATCGCCAGGCCTCATTGCCATTCTAGTTGGCCTACCATCATTTATGCAGACCACCTCGGAGTCAACCATGGCATCCGCAAGTGCAATTCCTTGTCGATTTTCTCCACTACTGTCCCAATCTCTGTTTCTCGCATTGAAGTCTCCACATATGAGTAGCCTATCACCTGGTAAGTCCTCTAATTCCTTAAGCCAGTCCCATTGTTCCTTTCTGACAAAACAGTCCACTGTGGCATACACATTTATGATGTTCCAACTTAAGCCACCAATCTCCGTTTGTATACCCTGGACCTCTCTTGCACTGTGATTCCACTGGCTCAAGTCAAGTGCCACATGCTTTACTCCTTTCTTCACCAGCAAACCTTGCCCATGTCTCTTCTGCCCAATGGGGTTTATATAACTGACGTACCCAGGGCAATGGTATATATCTGTATTTAACTCCTGGAGCATGAGGACATCAAAATCACATATTAGCCTCTCCAATACAGGACCTCTCTGCCTGGCACTACGACAGTTCCAGTATCCCACTCTTACATGGTTGAAACCTAGTCTCTCCACTTTTCGTCTTGTTCTCCTGGCGCCTGCCCGCCTATTTCTATGCCTTCTTCCCACACCATTTCCTCGCCTTCTCTTCCTCACCCTCTCTTCGCTAGCCGCTGAAAGATGTGTCAAGCGCAGAGCACGTGCTCCGTAGCTCCGGCGACGATTCCCATGTTTAAATAAATCCATAGGCAAAGTTTGGATATTGCAGGAAATAAACGGTCACCCTAGCATTGCCTGCTTACTAGGGAAGGGGCAGGGGATGTCCCTCAGGAGTCCATACGCCTGGCGCCGCCCCGCCCGCATACCAGACGTTCCACGTTCACGACCAACTCACCCGTGGCTATTCAGTCCTCGGCACGTCGGTCCACCTTAAACTTAGGGGTTTATAATCGGAGTTTTCCATCTCCTAGATTGGCCGCTTTATTAGATAACTGGCCCAATCTACCCGGGGGCAAGAGATTCCAGCGCCTCATTCCTGGCGAACACAGAATATACATGTATACAGGGAACAAAACCAATATAATAAAACATCTATCAAATTGTAAGTACATAGTGAAAGTCACCACACCATGGAAACCTAACTCTCGTCACCAAAGGAAGCAGTGATTTTTATTTTTATTTTTTTTTTTTTTTATTTGATCGTTATTTTAAATTTCCACGGTGAACTGTATGGACGGATTTGGGCTGTTTGTGTAGGACAGATATTGTTGGGTGGAATGAAGAGTGCAGAGAACATGTAATAGAAGAGATATATTATTACTAACACAGAAAGATGCCGATAATATTGTGAAATGCTAATTTTACTTGGGCTATTCAATTTTTAAAATCTTTAAAACATCTTCCATGTGCTGTTTTTAAAGAACCCTAATACTTACATGGCCGGTCTCTCTGGTCGAGGGGTTACACCACTTTCTCCGTAATCCCGTTTATCACACAGAGTCTCGTAGCAGGCGAGAACTGGAAGAGGTTCTACCCCCGCTGGTGACTTGCGAGATAACTGAGCCGGCCGCTCAGAAAGCAATGGCAAACTACTGAGCGTAATCTTGCCAAGAAATCAATAGACAGCTGAAAGATGCTACTGTTGACAGCGATGTCCTGTAAAGGATATGCGAATTTAAAAAAAAATACTTACATACACTGACTTGTTTCAGACTGGTTCCATTCACAGTGATATGCATTTGGGAAGATATATTTCCATTGTAATTATAATTACATTTGTTTTCTTCTGTTATTCAGACTAAGACCTTTGTTTTTACTACACAAGTTACTAGAAGAAATCAAGAGCGAAAAAGTTGGGATGCTGTTCAGAACTGGATCATGCAGTTTGTACTACTATTGACCTCACTCAGCGTTGAGGGTCAGGCACCATGCCCCATTCTGCACACTCCCCGGACCTGTCCCCGATCTACTTCTTTCTGCCTCCAAACACGAAGACTCTGCGTCGTGGACCTTGTCTTTCCAACGATATGGACTAGATAACTGAACTGGAGTTGTGGTTCCAGGGTCAGACGGAGGGGAGGGGTTCTGCAATCATATCATCATATTGGTGAAGAAGAGATGGGAGGAGTGCATCGCCTTCAGGGTGAACACGTACAGTAGGTCTAAAGTCCACACCAGTGTTCAGGTATGTTCTTAGACACCTTGATACCAAAGTGTAACACTTTTCGACCACCTCTTGTGGTCTTTACATGTGGCATGGAGATTCAGTACAGTCGGTGTTCAATGCGAAACTGGCTCCAGATGATGATCATAGTTATGGATATTTTCTGGGAAGGAAAGGCGGCGAGGAGGGAAGTTTTCGCCCACGATTATCATGCCAAGACCTAGTATTTGTGAAGGCCTAACACTTCACACAATTATCGCAGTATCTACCATCGTAATACGCTTGTATTGTACAGAAAGACGGTCTCTGCAGGATAGAGAATGCTCTCCATTGCTATCAGATATGTTTTATTCCCTCACTAATATTCCCTGGTCGACCCAAATACGGACTAGAACAATAACCACCAACCAGAAATCAAACAAATTAAGACGTGCCAGGGGAAACAGGGTAGAAAGGCGTTCACTGACCACATTCCAGACTAACTATCGATGGAGCCGGCACGATAAAGATCGATTACCAGAATAGAACCGGATATGAAAGCGCTTGGCAAAGAAAGGAAAGCCAGGTCGTTTAGAATAGACTAGAATGAAAACAGGCTGTGCCCATAGCAATGAGCTCAGTATGTCTAGCTGGAGAATGGAGTCAACCGTTGATTCACACGCGACCTTCCCTGGCTTGCTACTGAACTGTGTATCCTGCAGGAGCAACATTCTTAGACAACCAGGTTACCGAAATAACTCTTAAATAATGGCTGGCCGGTGTGTAGGGGTCGATACATCCACAATTTCGAAATATTTAAAAATGTTTACACCATAAGGCGTATTGAGTATATGGTGCTAGCATTATGTTTTTATAGATGAATCAACACTGGAAGGTTGATGTGGTCGATACTACGTCGGACGTCTTTATTTCCCATATTTTAATAGATGAATCAACACTGGAAGGTTGATGTGGTCGATACTACGTCGAACGTCTTTATTCCCCATATTTTAATAGATGAATCAACACTGGATGGGTGATGTGACCGATACACGTCGGACGTATTTACTCCTCATATTGTAATAGATGAATCATCAACACTGGATGAGTGATGTGGTCGATACCACGTCGGACGTCTTTACTCCACTGTCGGATATGTTAAGAGAACCTCAAAGGGATAGATGAAAGCTAGAGTTCCTCTCTCCCAATGTGATCCTGCCCGTTGTAATTATATTAGCCTTTAATGGCACAATTGTTTGAATCCATAAATACAGTCTGGGAGAACCAAGGAAGTCCCAAAGGCGAATAATAATAGTCTTGTGGATTTTCCCCGCCCCTCCTATCTCAACTAATTAATTAATATCTAGGGTATGTTAATAAATGAGAGAGAAGATTAACATATTAGGAATATCGGAAACGAGATGGAAAGGAGCAGGGATAAGGACAGGAGAGGATTGTAAGATTATTTACTCTGGGGGAGAAGAACAGCAAAGAGGTGTAGCCATTATATTAGATAAGCAAACATCAAATTCTGTCAAAGGATATCAGGCTGTGTCAGACAGAGTCCTATTAGTAAAATTAAATGGAAGACCTTTTAAAATAAATGTCATTCAAGTATATGCCCCAACAAGTTAATGCAGTGAAGAAAGCATAGAGGAATTTTATAATGACATGGAGTCTGCTTTGAAGAACTGCAAAAAATCAGAAATAAATATCATAATGGGTGATTTCAACGCAAAAATAGAACAGCAAGGCGATGGATGCAGTGTAGGCAACCATGGTTTGGGAGAGAGAAATGAAAGAGGATACAGACTTGTAGAATGGGCAAAAGAACAAGAAATGGTTGTAGGAAACACATGGTTTAAACAGCACCCTAGAAGATTATGGGCATGGAGGAGTCCAGACAGCAGGATTAAAAACCAGATAGATTACATCCTGATTAGCAAAAGGTTTCGAAATGCGTTAACAGTCGTAAAAATAGTTCCAAATGCAGACTGTTACAGTGATCACAGATTAATTACAGGCACATTGAGGGTAAAGTTAAAGAAAGTCAAGTATACAGCAGGAAACCCTAAATATGACTTGTGCAAATTGAAAACTGACAAAGAAATACAAGATAATTTTTACATAGAAGTAAAGAACAAATTTGATATATTGTCTGATCTAGAGATCCTATTTCAAGATGTAGATGATCAATAGGAAATGATGAAGAATTCAATCAGTTGTGCAGCAGAAAAAACTATTCCAAAAGTAAAGAAAGTGGGCCGTAAGACATGGATGACTGAAGAAATTTTACAACTAATGGAAACAAGAAGACAGAACAAAAATAATCCTGCCAAATATGAAGAAATTCACAGAAAAGTCAGAACCTTATGTAAGGAGGCAAAAGAAACATGGCTTGAGAAAAATTGCAGAGAAATTGAAAAACAACACAACAGTAACAATGCGAAACTAATGCACAAAAGAATTCAGGAGCTTACTAATCAAAGAACACGTACATCAGCAGGCTGCCTAAAGACAAAAGATAGAAGAGTCATAATAGAAAAAGATCAGATCTTACATGAATGGTCAGATTACGTGAAAAACCTTTATGACGATAACAGAGACGAACAGTATAATGTTCAAAATAATAATGAAGGACCAGCAATTTTGAAGATGGAGGTTCAGAATGCTCTTAACCACATGAAATCTGGCAAGACCCCCGGTTCAGACAGCGTCACTACAGAAATGATTAATGCTTTAGAAGAATATGGAATAGATAAAGTTACCAGTCTGCTTAATACAATATATGATACTGGAAATATACCTCAGGAGTTATGTAATTCTGTATTTATTGCAATCCCAAAGAAATCGGGAGCCTTGGAATGTGATCAACATCGAACAATAAGTATAATGAGTCACATCACAAAGATTTTGCTAAGAATTATCATGCAAAGAGTTAGGAGGAAAATACAGCCTGAAATAGGAGAAGAACAATGTGGGTTTGTGGAAGGCAAGGGTACAGTAAATGCTGTGTATATACTGAGAACCATAATCGAACGTTCTATAGACGTAAACAAAGATCTACACCTTTGCTTTATTGACTACACAAAGGCTTTTGATAAAGTGAGACATGTCAACATGATAAGGATGCTTGAAGATCTACAAATTGATGGAAAAGATCTTAGATTTGTAAAAAACATATATTGGAAACAACAAGCTGCCATAAGAGTTGATAATGAAGTAAGCCAATATCAGCCTATTAAAAGGGGTGTGAGACAGGGATGTGTAATGTCTCCAGATCTGTTTTCCCTGTACAGTGAAAGTATTTTCAGAAATATTGAAGATATGGAAGGAATCAACATTGGGGGACGATGCATCAATAACATTAGATATGCAGATGATACAGTCTTGATTGCAGACAATGAACAGGACCTGCAAAATTTAGTAGATGCGATTGTTACACACAGTGAACAACTAGGGTTAGAATTAAATTGTAAAAAGACACAGATTATGGTCGTCACTAGGAAGGACGTAATACCACAATGTAATATACAAGTAAATGGGAATATTCTTCAACAAGTGAGTAGGTACAATTATCTCGGAACAGTAATAACATCTGATGGGAGATGCCTTGAAGAGATTAGAACAAGAATCGCCATGGCAAAAGTAGCCTTTAGCAAGATGAAAAACATATTGACCAATAAAAAGATGTCAATTGAAACGAGAAAAAGAGTGTTGAGATGCTACATAGAACCTGTACTTTTATATGGATGTGAAGCGTGGACAATGAGCAGTCAGGCTGAAAAACATCTGATGGCTGTAGAGGTGTGGTTTCTGAGGAAAATGCAAAGAATACCATGGACAGCCAGAAAGACCAATGAACAAGTCCTTCAAGAAACAAATGAAGATCGTAAATTGATTAGAGAAATTAGACGTAGACAATCAAAATTCTTCGGGCATGTTATGAGAAGAAATGGATTGGAGAATTTGGTGACAACTGGTAAGATCGAAGGGAACAGACTGTCGCTTGTAGTCCCTGGAGGAAAGTGGACTCGACAAGCACACTTTTAATATCCTTTTACTATTGGGAGTATTGAATGACTTTTATCTACACTCCCCCTTCCGTCTTTCATACACTATCTCTCTCTCTCTCTCTCTCTCTCTCTCTCTCTCTCTCTCTCTCTCTCTCTCTCTCTCTCTCTCTCTCTCTCTCTCTCTCTCTCTCTCTCTCCTTCATAACATACCCTGACAACAGTTTCCTCCAACAAATTAATAACCTGTTTATTGTTGAAAACTATGTCAGTTGTATGTATTGAATGTGTATATGTAGTTGGTAGTGTCTGCTAGTGTGAGTGCAAGATAGGACTTTTGAACATTCGTCTCCGTGTCTCCTCTAGCATAATCATACGACCAAAACATAGGACATCACACATAGAATTGGAACGTTCTCACCCTGGATGCTCCCCTCTGCTTGAGTCTGGACTTAATCCAATTCTTGAAAAACAATTGTCACTGTCATATCATCAGAAATATAATCCAATAAAGGTAAGTCACTGAAGTTCAGATATGTCCTGTTTTGGAAGGTCGTATAGTCCACCACTGAATACACATCACCACTGTCTATAAATGTCTATTTCTATGGTAAATGTTCTCGTGTTCTTCAATGTTTCTTTTAGGTGATTACCTAATTGCACTATATTTGTCCCTATTACTCTGCTTTTATAACGTAAAGTTCTTTCCCTGGGGTTCACAAAACCCTGTTTCTTGCCATTCGTTATGTCACCCACTCTTATTGACTGTTTAGGTTGAATTTGCTATAGTGACATACTTTCACTGCACCTGTGACTTTAAGATCTTTACTCTTTTCTGAACAGGTCAGGAATATATATGAAACCTGTGGGATAATACAATCAGGTGATATGAGTCTGCTTTAAACTACTTCTTATGTGAGTGTCTTTCTCCGGCCATAATGATAAGCCTCCGAAGAACACTCAGACATAAGACAGATGAGTGCACTACAGTCTAAACTACTCACTAATAGAAAGCACTGCTAAGCACAAACATCTATATCCCTATGCTACTATTCCTCTAAGGTTACAATACCTTATATAATTAATTTATGATACTCCAAGCATTGAAATCCATTAGCACACAAACACTTCTATCCCATTTCCCGGGATGATTTCTTTGCTATTTTCAGGAGACATAAATCCAGTTTGCCGTCCCGTTAGGTAGCACACACTAAACCCGAAACCCCAGTTTCTACTATTTATATTGGGCTTTCCGTTCTTCGTTAGTGTTTGATGTCCATACATCAACAGTCGCATTTGCCGTTTCCGTAACATCAAAAGTTCAGTGAAATCACGTTTACGTCAGTTCCTCGCGCTACGATGTTCCTCCGCTGTTTCCCTCGTTCATCGCTCGTCGTACTTCAAAGAGATTACACCGTCTTCGTGTTCCCCGTTCCTATGTATTCGTGTCTCCGTCTTGTCGGCCGATAAGATCGGCAGTCAATGACCTCGGCGAACCACCTGTATCTGATATTCGGTCCATAACCTTCCATTTATCCTTCTCTCAGATTGACAGACTCGATTGTTAACTCTCCTCATATATTGCCATTAATGTTACATGTAATTTTATCTGGGAATCACTAAACTATCATCATTCTGTGACATAGGCCCCCTCTTAAGAGAGTTGACCGCGTCGACTCTTCTTCAATGTAGTTTTGATTCCTATGATCCACCATCCTATTCCTCTTCCTCTGAAGTTGGATGTCTAGATAAGAAATCCGCTCCTACATTCTCCTTACCAGGGATGTATTCCACTGTGAAGTTGTCCTGTTGCAGCAACAACGCCCATCACATCCACCGTGCGTTGAGCTTCTCCGAAGTAGCTATGAACATCACGTGTTGATGATATGACTGGATCCTCACATGGCTCACCTCCTCATCCAGTAGGCGACCTCATAGACACCCTACCTATACTACTCATGACTGAAACTAGTGTTGGCTCATCGCTCCTGTACGTCCGGTCGACCTTCTCTCGACTTGCGTCAGCGACGGCTCACAATACAGACGGATTGTCCCATCCTGATTGTAACACTGCTTCCATGTCCTCTTGGTTTCCCCCGGCTTTGCCTCTGGGGATGTTCCACCTCGTCCGCGTTGGACCGAGTCGTCTTTCCCAAACCTCCTGGACTTTTGCTTCCAGGACCATCTTGGGCGATATTGTATCTGGTCAGCCAATCTTCGGTTGGAGTCCTGGGTATTTCTCGCCTTTCCCGCCGTTACCCACCCCTTCTGAACTTGGTTACTATTGAAGGTTTCACTCTTGTCCTTTCCCTGACGTGTGATTTCCCTCCTCCTTTCGTTGGGTAAATCTGACCTATCACGTACTGTCCCATAGGCCCTCCTATGTTAGTACTGGCGATCTCTGGTCTTCGTCTGGACTGGTAACCTTTGTCCCAATGGCTGCCATCACCATAAAGTGCGAAGCTTTGCTCTCGGATCTCTCCTCATATTTCCTAATGAGATGTCTAGGGAGATTTTTCTGCTCTTCCCCGATCCGGATTTTGTAGATGTTCTTGGACACAACCATTTTCCACAGGATAAGGTCCTTTCCATCCTACTTGTAGTATATTAGTCTCTTCTGGACCCCATACTTCCACTTTGTCTTCCACCTTAAGAGCTAGTTTCCTCTTAATTCGCTTGTTGGGTGGTGCTTTCTGGCACTCTGAACAAGACTTCACTAACCGGCGTACATCTCCGGTCATTCCTGGCCAGCAATAATGGCCGGAAATTTGCTGCAATGTCTCTCTGACACCCATATGTCGACTCTCGGCTATGATGTGTCCACTCTGAAGAATGTGAGGACGGTGGGTCTCTGGAACCACCCACTGCTCGTGCAGGTTGTCTCCTCTCCCAGCTCTCCGATAGAGTAGTCGATTCTTCAGAAAGTACTGTCCCCGTTCTGGTGGCTCAGCACTTCTTTGCAGCTTCCTGTAGCAAGGATGCAACGTAGTATCCTTCCTCTGGGCAGTATGCAATTCTCCTATCTCTGAGTTGTCGCATAGTGTCTCTGCCTCTTTTTCCTTCCCCTGAGATCCACTGGTTACGGCTCCTCTGTGGGCTGGCTGTATGGGCATTCCCAAAAAGACATATTTTGTGCCAAGGATCATGGGAAATAAGGAGTCCGATAATACAGCTGCTGGAATAATGCCCGTGACGTACCTTGACTTAATCTCCACTTGGCGATTGGCAGCGTCATGGTAACAGCTACTCCTCATTGCCGGCTGTATCTCTATGGTCTCCCCTGTTAGTTGGTCTGGGCTTACCAGGCTGGCATCTATCACCTGCTTCCCCATCCAAACCTGAATCGTAGAGACAAGCAACCTGTTGGCCATTGACTTCAATCAGTTCAACCACAGGTGGCCTCTCTTGGTCCTGAGTGTGTTCCATCTCCTCGACCTTTTCCTTGCCTTCCTCTTTTGATTCCTCGAGGTTGGTTATGCAATTGGCGTCTTCTGCCTTGCATCTGCAGTCCACAGTATTATGTGTTTTCGACCGGCAGTGTGTGCACCATTTTCCCTTCCAAACTTTCCGTGTGTCCTTTTTGTTCCTAGCTCCTTCGCCGACCTCAGCCTTGTCTGTGATCACCGTCGTAGGAGTCACTTTGCATGCTGCGAAGTAAGAACTTTTCGGTTTCGATCTGCAGTCCTTTGTGTTATGAGAGGGCGACTTGCAGATTGAACACCACTTCTCGTACCACGGTCGTTTAGCTGGAGAATTCGAGGTGCTCGGGTTTCCTTCCTTCACCTTCTCTGAACTCTCCAGTGACGTCTTTATATAAGGTTCCACTTTTTCTCCTTCCCAGTTCTTAGGTTTCTTTTTCTCTTGTTTCTCCTGACCTTTGGTGGTTGTATATTGGTTTCTTTAGCTTCCCCATGGACTTCTACGAATCTTTCCGCCAGCTTATTCACAACATCCAGCCGTTCCGCCCCTTGTTCTCCTAAAAATGTCTTCAGTGGTTCTGACATTTGCTGTCGCATCTGATCGACCACCATCATCTCTTCCAGACTCTCATAGTCCCGCTTGAACTCTGCCAAGTCCATCCATTTCTGGAGATATGATTTCAGCCTCAGACTGTAGGTGGCGAATAGCTCTCCCGACTCTCGTCTAGACGATCGAAACTTCTTCCGATACGTTTGTGCTGTGATTTCAAAATGCTTCATCAAAGCGCCTTTTAATTCCTCGTAATTATTTTCATGTCCTGGTGGTAGGCGTGTGTAGACCTCGTATCCTGAACCTCGTAAGGCCTGGGATAATTTAAGAGCCCATCTGCTTCTATCCAGTCCCATAGCTGACTGCCATTGCCTCAAAGCGATTCGCAAAGTTGTCAAATTTTTCTTTAGACTCATCATAAACAGCTAAGGGAAACTTCATGGCATGGTAGCTAGATCCACTCATGTTGGTTGAACCATGTAACGATGATACTCCTTCCAGCGCCATCTATCTCTCCCTTAGTTTGTGTCTTGAGTTCTAGCTCTTTCATGCGGTATTCATGTTCTCTGATCTTGTGGCCTTCTTCTGCATCCAACTGGGCCTTTCGATCTTCCCTTTCTGTTTCCAACTAGGCCTTTCGATCTTCCCTTTCTGCTTCCAACTGAGCCTTTCGATCTTCCCTTTCTGCTTGACGAAATTCTCGCTCCCTTTCCTGTATGTAATCAGTTAAGTCCGAACCAGACAAACCAATTTCCTCTCCGTTTGCCATCAGTTCGGCGGTAGTTATTTTGGGAGTGGCCATAGTTAAAGCAGGTAAGTCACAAGTTGAGTAAAGACACCTCAAGGCAGTAAAGAAATACTTACTATAGAAATATATTCTATTATAAATCTCTATTATCTATGTCTATCTAATTTATATTTTATCTATGACACCACACAATACAATACAACCAATCTCTCCATCAATAGAGAAGATATAATATAAAGACTTATGTAGACGTGTGACCGTGTGACTAGGTATGTAATGTGTCTTACCACCTATCCACATTCACCCTGTCCGAATCTTTCTCACTGTAAGGTCCCCAACATTAATGTAATGTTTCTACCATAATGTAATGGCACCATATATCCCATGGACATCCTTCCATTAAAAGTCATCAATGTATACTCTTATGTATTTCCCAATATGTAGGTAACAATATGCATGTACCAAGCTGAGCAGGTACTCTTATGCAGTTGCAGTACTCCGGTTTGCACTCCATTTACTGTGGGTATTATGTAGTACCCCGCTTGCTCCACCATTTAATGTCACTTGTCGTCTCTGGAGGAAAGTGGACTCGACAAGCTCACCTTTAATATATTTCTACTATTGGAACTATTGAATGACTTTTGTCTACATTCCTCCCTTCTGTCTTCCATACACTATATTTCTCTCTCTCTCTCTCTCTCTCTCTCTCTCTCTCTCTCTCTCTCTCTCTCTCTCTCTCTCTCTCTCTATCTTTTTTTCATAACATACCCTGACAACAGTTCCTCCAACAATTAATAACATGTTTATTGTTGAAAACTATGTCAGTTGTATGTATTGAATGTGTATATGTAGTTGGTAGTGTCTGCTAGTGTGAGTGCAAGATAGGACTTTTGAACAGTTAGTCTCCGTGTCTCCTCTAGCATAAGTCATACGGCCAAAACATAGGACATCACACATAGAATTGGAACGTTCTCACCCTGGATGCTCCTCTTCTGCTTGAGTCTGGACTTAATCCAATTCTTGAAAAAACAATTGTCACTGTCTTATCATCAGAAATATAATCCAATAAAGGTAAGTCACTGAAGTTCAGATATGTCCTGTTTTGGAAGGTAGTATAGTCCACCACTGAATACACATCACCACTGTCTATAAATGTCTATTTCTATGGTAAATGTTCTCGTGTTCTTCAATGTTTCTTTTAGGTGATTACCTAATTGCACTATATTTGTCCCTATTACTCTGCTTTTATAACGTAAAGTTCTTTCACTGGGGTTCACAAAACCTGTTTCTTGCCATTCGTTATGTCACCCACTCTTATTGACTGTTTAGGTTGAATTTGCTATAGTGACATACTTTCACTGCACCTGTGACTTTAAGATCTTTACTCTTTTCTGAACAGGTCAGGAATATATATGAAACCTGTGGGATTATACAATCAGGTGATATGAGTCTGCTTTACAAACTACTTCTTATGTGAGTGTCCTTCTCCGGCCATACTGATAAGCCTCCGAAGAACACTCAGACATAAGACAGATGAGTGCACTACAGTCTAAACTACTCACTAATAGAAAGCACTGCTAAGCACAAACATCTATATCCCTATGCCACTATTCCTCTAAGGTTACAATACCTTATATAATTAATTTATGATACTCCAAGCATTGAAATCCATTAGCACACAAACACTTCTATCCCATTTCCCAGGATGATTTCTTTGCTATTTTCAGGAGACATAAATCCAGTTTGCCGTCCCGTTAGGTAGCACACACTAAACCCGAAACCCCAGTTTCTACTATTTATATTGGGCTTTCCGTTCTTCGTTAGTGTTTGATGTCCATACATCAACAGTCGCATTTGCCGTTTCCGTAACATCAAAAGTTCAGTGAAATCACGTATACGTCAAGTTGCTCGCGCTACTCTGTTCCTCCGCTGTTTCCGTCGTTCATCGCTCGTCGCACTTCAAAGAGATTACACCGTTTCGGGTTCCCCGTTCCGATGTATTCGTGTCTCCGTCTTGTCGGCCGATAAGATCGGCAGTCACTGACTTCTGCGAACACCTGTCTCTGATATTCGGTCAATAACCTTCCATTTATCCTTCTCTCAGATTGAACGACTCGATTGTTAACCCTTCTCCTATATTGCCATTAATGTTACATTTAATTTTATCTGGGAATCACTAAACTATCATCATTCTGTGACATAGGCCCCCTCTTAAGAGAGTTGACCGCGTCGACTCTTCTTCAATGTAGTTTTGATTCCTATGATCCACCATCCTATTCCTCTTCCTCTGAAGTTGGATGTCTAGATAAGAAATCCGCTCCTACATTCTCCTTACCAGGGATGTATTCCACTGTGAAGTTGTCCTGTTGCAGCAACAACGCCCATCACATCCACCGTGCGTTGAGCTTCTCCGAAGTAGCTATGAACATCACGTGTTGATGATATGACTGGATCCTCACATGGCTCACCTCCTCATCCAGTAGGCGACCTCATAGACACCCTACCATACTACTCATGACTGAAACTAGTGTTGGCTCATCGCTCCTGTACGTCCGGTCGACCTTCTCTCGACTTGCACAATACAGACGGATTGTCCCATCCTGATTGTAACACTGCTTCCATGTCCTCTTGGTTTCCCCCGGCTTTGCCTCTGGGGATGTTCCACCTCGTCCGCGTTGGACCGAGTCGTCTTTCCCAAACCTCCTGGACTTTTGCTTCCAGGACCATCTTGGGCGATATTGTATCTGGTCAGCCAATCTTCGGTTGGAGTCCTGGGTATTTCTCGCCTTTCCCGACGTTACCCACCCCTTCTGAACTTGGTTACTATTGAAGGTTTCACTCTTGTCCTTTCCCTGACGTGTGATTTCCCTCCTCCCGTCGTTAGGTAAATCTGACTTATCACGTACTTTCCCATAGTCCCTCCTATGTAGTACTGGCGATCTCTGGTCTTCGTCTGGACTTGTAACCTTTGTTCCAATGGCTGCCATCACCATAAAGTGCGAAGCTTTGCTCTCGGATCTCTCCTCATATTTCTTAATGAGATGCCTAGGGAGATTTTTCTCCTCTTCCCCGATCCGGATTTTGTAGATGTTTTTGGACACCACCTTTTCCACAGGATAAGGTCCTTTCCATTCTACTTGGAGTATATTATTCTCTTCTGGACCCCATACTTCCACTTTGTCTTCCACCTTAAGAGCTAGTTTCCTCTTAATTCGCTTGTTGGGTGGTGCTTTCTGGCACTCTGAACAAGACTTCACTAACCGGCGTACATCTCCGGTCATTCCTGGCCAGCAATAATGGCCGGAAATTTGCTGCAATGTCTCTCTGACACCCATATGTCGATTCTCGGCTATGATGTGTCCACTCTGAAGAATGTGAGGACGGTGGGTCTCTGGAACCACCCACTGCTCGTGCAGGTTGTCTCCTCTCCCAGCTCTCCGATAGAGTAGTCGATTCTTCAGAAAGTACTGTCCCCGTTCTGGTGGCTCAGCACTTCTTTGCAGCTTCCTGTAGCAAGGATGCAACGTAGTATCCTTCCTCTGGGCAGTATGCAATTCTCCTATCTCTGAGTTGTCGCATAGTGTCTCTGCCTCTTTTTCCTTCCCCTGAGATCCACTGGTTACTGCTCCCCTGTGGGCTGGCTGTTTGGGCATCCCCAAAAAGACATATTTTGTGCCAATGATCATGGGAAATAAGGAGTCCGATAATACAGCTGCTGGAATAATGCCCGTGACGTACCTTGACTTAATCTCCACCTTGGCGATTGGCAGCGTCATGGTAACAGCACTCCTCATTGCCGGCTGTATCTCTATGGTCTCCCCTGTAAGTTGGTCTGGGCTTACCAGGCTGGCATCTATCACAGCTTCCCCATCCAAACCTGAATCGTAGAGACAAGCAACCTGTTGGCCATTGACTTCAATCAGTTCAACCACAGGTGGCCTCTCTTGGTCCTGAGTGTGTTCCATCTCCTCGACCTTTTCCTTGCCTTCCTCTTTTGATTCCTCGAGGTTGGTTATGCAATTGGCGTCTTCTGCCTTGCATCTGCAGTCCACAGTATTATGTGTTTTCGACCGGCAGTGTGTGCACCATTTTCCCTTCCAAGGTTTCCGTGTGTCCTTTTTGTTCCTAGCTCCTTCGCCGACCTCAGCCTTGTCTGTGATCACCGTCGTAGGAGTCACTTTGCATGCTGCGAAGTAAGAACTTTTAGGTTTCGATCTGCAGTCCTTCGTGTTATGAGAGGGCGACTTGCAGATTGAACACCACTTCTCGTACCACGGTCGTTTAGCTGGAGAATTCGAGGTGTTCTGGTTTCCTTCCTTCACCTTCTCTGAACTCTCCAGTGACGTCTTTATATAAGGTTCCACTTTTTCTCCCTTCCCAGTTCTTAGGTTTCTTTTTCTCTTGTTTCTCCTGACCTTTGGTGGGTTGTATATTGGTTCTTTAGCTTCCCCATGGACTTCTACGAATCTTTCCGCCAGCTTATTCACAACATCCAGCCGTTCCGCCCCTTGTTCTCCTAAAAATGTCTTCAGTGGTTCTGACATTTGCTGGCGCATCTGATCGACCACCATCATCTCTTCCAGACTCTCATAGTCCCGCTTGAACTCTGCCAAGTCCATCCATTTCTGGAGATATGATTTCAGCCTCAGACTGTAGGCGGCGAATAGCTCTCCCGGCTCTCGTCTAGACGATCGAAACTTCTTCCGATACGTTTGTGCTGTGATTTCAAAATGCTTCATCAAAGCGCCTTTTAATTCCTCGTAATTATTTTCATGTCCTGGTGGTAAGCGTGTGTAGACCTCGTATCCCGAACCTCGTAAGGTCTGGAATAATTTAAGACACCATCTGCTTCTATCCAGTCCCATAGCTGACTGCCATTGCCTCAAAGCGATTCGCAAAGTTGTCAAATTTTTCTTTAGACTCATCATAAACAGCTAAGGGAAACTTCATGGCATGGTAGCTATGATCCACTCATGTGGGTTGCACCAGGTGAAGAAGAACTTCCTTCCACTCCATCTATTTCTCCCTTAGTTTGTGTCTTGAGTTCTAGCTCTTTCATGCGGTATCATGTTCTCTGATTCTTGTGGCTTCTTCTGCATCCAACTGGGCCTTTCGATCTTCCCTTTCTGTTTCCAACTAGGCCTTTCGATCTTCCCTTTCTGCTTCCAACTGAGCCTTTCGATCTTCCCTTTCTGCTTGACGAAATTCTCGCTCCCTTTCCTGTATGTAATCAGTTAAGTCCGAACCAGACAACCAATTTCCTCTCCTGTTTGCCATCAGTTCGGCGGTAGTTATTTTGGGAGTGGCCATAGTTAAAGCAGGTAAGTCAGCAAGTTGAGTAAAGACACCTCAAGGCAGTAAAGAAATACTTACTATAGAAATATATTCTATTATAAATCTCTATTATCTATGTCTATCTAATTTATATTTTATCTATGACACCACACAATACAATACAACCAATCTCTCCATCAATAGAGAAGATATAGGATAAAGACTTATGTAGACGTGTGACCGTGTGACTAGGTATGTAATGTGTCTTACCACCTATCCACATTCACCCTGTCCGAATCTTTCTCACTGTAAGGTCCCCAACATTAATGTAATGTCTCTAACCTAAATGAAATGGCACCATATATCCAATGGACATCCTTCCATTAAAAGTCATCAATGTATACTTATATTTATATTCCAATCAGTATGTCCCAACATGCAGGTACTCCGCTATGCCTGTGCCAATATGCAGGTACCCCTCTATGCATACGCCCTGTTATGCCTGTCCTTTAATGTAGGTATTATGTATTACCCCGATCGCTCCACCATTTTATGTCGCTTGTAGTCCCTGGAGGAAAGTGGACTCGACAAGCACACTTTTAATATCCTTATACTATTGGGAGTATTGAATGACTTTTGTCTACACTCCTCCCTTCCTGTCTTCATACACTATATCTCTCTCTCTCTCTCTCTCTCTCTCTCCTTCATAACATACCCTGACAACAGTTTCCTCCAACAAATTAATAACCTGTTTATTGTTGAAAACTATGTCAGTTGTATGTATTGAATGTGTATATGTAGTTGGTAGTGTCTGCTAGTGTGAGTGCAAGATAGGACTTTTGAACATTAGTCTCCGTGTCTCCTCTAGCATAGTCATACGGCCAAAACATAGGACATCACACATAGAATTGGAACGTTCTCACCCTGGATGCTCCTCCTTCTGCTTGAGTCTGGACTTAATCCAATTCTTGAAAAACAATTGTCACTGTCTTATCATCAGAAATATAATCCAATAAAGGTAAGTCACTGAAGTTCAGATATGTCCTGTTTTGGAAGGTAGTATAGTCCACCACTGAATACACATCACCACTGTCTATAAATGTCTATTTCTATGGTAAATGTTCTCGTGTTCTTCAATGTTTCTTTTAGGTGATTACCTAATTGCACTATATTTAGTCCCTATTAGCTCTGCTTTTATAACGTAAAGTTCTTTCACTGAGGTTCACAAAACCTGTTTCTTGCCATTCGTTATGTCAACCCACTCTTATTGACTGTTTAGGTTGAATTTGCTATAGTGACATACTTTCACTGCACCTGTGACTTTAAGATCTTTACTCTTTTCTGAACAGGTCAGGAATATATATGAAACCTGTGGGATAATACAATCAGGTGATATGAGTCTGCTTTAAACTACTTCTTATGTGAGTGTCTTTCTCCGGCCATAATGATAAGCCTCCGAAGAACACTCAGACATAAGACAGATGAGTGCACTACAGTCTAAACTACTCACTAATAGAAAGCACTGCTAAGCACAAACATCTATATCCCTATGCTACTATTCCTCTAAGGTTACAATACCTTATATAATTAATTTATGATACTCCAAGCATTGAAATCCATTAGCACACAAACACTTCTATCCCATTTCCCGGGATGATTTCTTTGCTATTTTCAGGAGACATAAATCCAGTTTGCCGTCCCGTTAGGTAGCACACACTAAACCCGAAACCCCAGTTTCTACTATTTATATTGGGCTTTCCGTTCTTCGTTAGTGTTTGATGTCCATACATCAACAGTCGCATTTGCCGTTTCCGTAACATCAAAAGTTCAGTGAAATCACGTTTACGTCAGTTCCTCGCGCTACGATGTTCCTCCGCTGTTTCCCTCGTTCATCGCTCGTCGTACTTCAAAGAGATTACACCGTCTTCGGGTTCCCCGTTCCTATGTATTCGTGTCTCCGTCTTGTCGGCCGATAAGATCGGCAGTCACTGACCTCTGCGAACCACCTGTCTCTGATATTCGGTCCATAACCTTCCATTTATCCTTCTCTCAGATTGACAGACTCGATTGTTAACTCTCCTCATATATTGCCATTAATGTTACATTTAATTTTATCTGGGAATCACTAAACTATCATCATTCTGTGACACAGACCAAGGGGAAGACCTAGAAGCAAGTACCTGGATGGCTTGGCTTTGTGGCCTTGTCGAGACATAAACACGGAGCTGATCCATGACTCTGGTGATCGAGTGAGATGGCAGAACATGACCGCCCACGCTTACCGGCATGGCACATGATGGATGATGGATGGATGGATGTTAATAAATGACATGAATAAAGTAAACAATCAAAGAATTCGTCAACACTCACAGTGGACATAAAATCTCTTCATATTTAATAAACACCAAACTGGGGTATTGATTATTCTGTCAAATAAAACTATAGTGTCTTCCAAAGGCCATGATATAAATATATAACTTTAATGCCCCAAACATTCACTTCAACAAAATACCAGCTTACATCTAAGTTCCCCATCGGGTGGAGTAATATACGTATCTTTGTTGAGTTATACAAATATAAGACCTGTGTTAAACTCAAGTCCATTCACTATATGGGTCTATGGAACCAGTTGTAAAGAATATTCATTGCCACAAATATATTGAGTTATCAGAGTGAATGTTGATCTGGTCTAGGTAGGTGGTTAGTTGATTAGTTCTCCACACAGGGGTACAAGTAAAGTTCCCTTGTTAAATCTAGGTTGATACCATTTTACCTCTCCTGAGTGGTTAATTGAAACTCTTGCAGGTATTTTCGTTCATTATAGTCTTCTTCATCACTCTAGCCAGGTGCTTCCCTCAAGAGTCAGGTTTGGATCTAGTTGGATCTAACAAGTACCTTCAACATAGTTGAAAGCCTTCTTCACGCATACGCAATCAGGTTTCAGACTCCAGACGCGGCTTTGATTTTCCCAGTACTCTGGCTGCTTGATAGGCTGGCACTTCCCTCTCTCTCTCTTCTACTCTTCCATGTTATGCATTTCAGATGGATTTTTAAGCAGAGGATACCAGGCCGCCAGTTCCAGTGGACTGTCTCCTGTTGAAGGATTTTAATTCTTCATACACACTGAACTTTTCCCGGTCTTTCGCCATTTCTATTCCAGCCCGTCCTAGCTTGGGCTCTGACGTCATGACCAATGGCATAGCTCCTTTGACTATAATTATAATATTGTCGTTTCTTTTTCAAATGAGCGCTCTGTTTTCAAATTCGGGTGATGCAAATTTCATCTTTTGTCTTAACTATCGGCGCTAATTCCTTCCTTCTTCAGATTTGAATTTGAGTATGATGGTGGTGGTGGTTGGCGCTTATGCTAACTGGAGGGTAATGCGGTTAAATTTAAACAGCGATGTGGCAGTTTGCAAGAGGTAGACTACAGGGCTCCCCTCTCAGACAGTTGTTCTCTTGGAAAACTGTAGATTCGAGCAACCTCAACAAGATGATTTTTCCGCTCTAATCCGTTCTACTCTCTTCTTTCTCCTCTGATTCCTGTACAGAATCTGCAATAGGATGTCTGCTGAGATAGTCCGCTTCTACGTTTATCCTTCAAGGAACATATTCTATTTGAAATTAAAATGAATATGGTTGTAGGAGTAACGACCATCTAATCGTTTGTTTCTGGAGGCAGCCAGGAACATGAGAGGTTGATGATCGCACCGTATTGTGAAATGTTTCTCATACAGGTACGCCTGGAACTGCTCTACCGCCAAAACTAAATCCAATCATTCTTTTTCAATAATAGAACAGTTGTGCTCCGATGAGTTCAATTTTCAACTAGCATAGGCAACTGGAAAGAGTATTGATTATTCCTGGTCCTTCCCTTGCAGTAAAGTAGCCCCAGTTCCTATGCTGCTTGCGTCCGTCCTAAGTATAAATGGATGTATGAGATCTGGCAGGTGGAGAACTGGTTTAGCAGTTAAAGCTTTCTTTAGCTCCGAATATGCTCTCTCGTAGTCAGCAGACCAAACGACTTTCTCTGGTTCCCTTTTCCGAGTGAGATCTGTCAACGGTGATGTGCGAGAATTGCCCTTCGGGATGTATCTTTGATAAAATCCGCAGAGAGATACAAATGATCGAACATTCTTCTTGGTTCTGGGGCGAGGTTCATTTCTTAGTTTCTCCACATTGCCCTCATGAGGTTACATTTGTCCTTGAGAAATTGTGTGTCCCAAAAAGTTCAATTGCCGGAATCCGATCTGGCACTTCTTGGGTCTGACTGTCAACCCCACTTCCTTCAGGCGGTTGAATAGTATCTTCAGTGTCTCAAGATTCTCCTCGAATGTTTCTGTAGCAATCATGATATCATCCATGAAGTTAAGGTGTTGATGTTGCAATGGGTCCAGTAGTCTCCTCACCATCAGAATGAAGACACGCGGAGTATTGCATAATCCGAAAGAAAGAACATTAAATTCGCAGTGTCCATCAGGAGTGCAGTTGGTTAGCCACGGTCTTACTTCCTTTTTCACTGGGATTTGATAGTATCCCTTACTGAGATCTATGATCGTGAAGTATATAGCTCTGTTCAGGCTTGTGAAAAGTTGATTCTGATCCGGCAGCGGTTCAGACTGAAACTGCTAGACCCATATTATTATAGACAAATCGGCTTTAATGCTTTCGGTCTGCCCAAATACATAATTAACCTAGCATCAACAGCAGCAGCAGAAGCAAAAGTGGGTTGGAACAACACCAGAAAGCGGGACCATATTGTCTGACTTGAGAGTTGTAGTTTTATACTATATTTCCATTCAATATTTGTCTTAAGAAAGCTTCTCGTTTTCCAAACGATGACACGTAGTCGAGTGTCTGAGGGAAGAATGTTTGCTAAATTCTTGCTTTGCTTAAATAATTAACCATTTTTATTGCTTTAATGTCGCTACCTTGCGTGCGCGTGAATAAGTCTATGTGACTACATACATACACTCACTCACGCACAGAAACACACACACACACACACACACACACACACACACACATATATATATATATATATATATATATATATATATATATATATATATATATGTACCCGAACATCCTCACACCCACCCACTCAGCGAACCAGTCAGCCAGCCGGCATGGCACCCAACCACAAAAGCCACAGAACAACCCAACCATCCATCCATCCATTCATACACAAACACACACATACATACATATAAATACACACACACACATACACACCATAAACACATAC
>JACEFZ010006149.1:0-42500 GCA_014155875.1 Cepaea nemoralis | reverse complement strand
GTATGTATGTATGTATGTATGTATGTATGTATGTATGTATGTATGTATGTATGTATGTATGTATGTATGTATGTATGTATGTATGTATGTATGTATGTATGTATGTATGTATGTATGTATGTATGTATGTATGTATGTATGTATGTATGTATGTATGTATGTATGTATGTATGTATGTATGTATGTATGTATGTATGTATGTATGTATGTATGTATGTATGTATGTATGTATGTATGTATGTATGTATGTATGTATGTATGTATGTATGTATGTATGTATGTATGTATGTATGTATGTATGTATGTATGTATGTATGTATGTATGTATGTATGTATGTATGTATGTATGTATGTATGTATGTATGTATGTATGTATGTATGTATGTATGTATGTATGTATGTATGTATGTATGTATGTATGTATGTATGTATGTATGTATGTATGTATGTATGTATGTATGTATGTATGTATGTATGTATGTATGTATGTATGTATGTATGTATGTATGTATGTATGTATGTATGTATGTATGTATGTATGTATGTATGTATGTATGTATGTATGTATGTATGTATGTATGTATGTATGTATGTATGTATGTATGTATGTATGTATGTATGTATGTATGTATGTATGTATGTATGTATGTATGTATGTATGTATGTATGTATGTATGTATGTATGTATGTATGTATGTATGTATGTATGTATGTATGTATGTATGTATGTATGTATGTATGTATGTATGTATGTATGTATGTATGTATGTATGTATGTATGTATGTATGTATGTATGTATGTATGTATGTATGTATGTATGTATGTATGTATGTATGTATGTATGTATGTATGTATGTATGTATGTATGTATGTATGTATGTATGTATGTATGTATGTATGTATGTATGTATGTATGTATGTATGTATGTATGTATGTATGTATGTATGTATGTATGTATGTATGTATGTATGTATGTATGTATGTATGTATGTATGTATGTATGTATGTATGTATGTATGTATGTATGTATGTATGTATGTATGTATGTATGTATGTATGTATGTATGTATGTATGTATGTATGTATGTATGTATGTATGTATGTATGTATGTATGTATGTATGTATGTATGTATGTATGTATGTATGTATGTATGTATGTATGTATGTATGTATGTATGTATGTATGTATGTATGTATGTATGTATGTATGTATGTATGTATGTATGTATGTATGTATGTATGTATGTATGTATGTATGTATGTATGTATGTATGTATGTATGTATGTATGTATGTATGTATGTATGTATGTATGTATGTATGTATGTATGTATGTATGTATGTATGTATGTATGTATGTATGTATGTATGTATGTATGTATGTATGTATGTATGTATGTATGTATGTATGTATGTATGTATGTATGTATGTATGTATGTATGTATGTATGTATGTATGTATGTATGTATGTATGTATGTATGTATGTATGTATGTATGTATGTATGTATGTATGTATGTATGTATGTATGTATGTATGTATGTATGTATGTATGTATGTATGTATGTATGTATGTATGTATGTATGTATGTATGTATGTATGTATGTATGTATGTATGTATGTATGTATGTATGTATGTATGTATGTATGTATGTATGTATGTATGTATGTATGTATGTATGTATGTATGTATGTATGTATGTATGTATGTATGTATGTATGTATGTATGTATGTATGTATGTATGTATGTATGTATGTATGTATGTATGTATGTATGTATGTATGTATGTATGTATGTATGTATGTATGTATGTATGTATGTATGTATGTATGTATGTATGTATGTATGTATGTATGTATGTATGTATGTATGTATGTATGTATGTATGTATGTATGTATGTATGTATGTATGTATGTATGTATGTATGTATGTATGTATGTATGTATGTATGTATGTATAGTACGTACGTACGTACGTACGTATGTATGTATGTATGTATGTACGTACGTGCGTACGTACGTACGTACGTACGTATGTATGTATGTATGTATGTATGTATGTATGTATGTATGTATGTATGTATGTACGTACATACATACATACATACATACGTACGTACGTACGTACATACATACATACATACATACGTACGTACATACGTACATACATACATACATACATACATACATACATACATACATACATACATACGTACATACGTACGTACATACATACATACATACATACATACATACATACATACGTACGTACGTACGTACGTGCACACGCACACACACGCACACACACGCATAAGCACACAAGCACACAAGCACACACGCACACAAGCACACAAGCACACACGCACACAACACACACATACATAATGAAAGCTATTATAAGAATTATTCGAGGCTCTTAACCCGGCAGAGTTAATACAAATTGTACATCATTTTGATTAAAAATGTCAGCTGATCATAACGCTCTTAAAAGATGCGATTTTTATTCACACTTAAGAACTTCACAGGTTACGATTCTACAATCTTGCACACTCATACATCTACAACAAACCCTATTTTCTCCGGCCTTCTCCAATCTCCTGTTTTTTTTTTCCACATATCCTTTTCAGGACATTGCAGTCATTACAGCATTTTTCAGCTGCTGTTGATGCCTTGGCAAGTTTTACGTTCAGCAGTTTGCAATTGCTTTCTGAACGACCGGCTCACATTCCCCCCGTAAGTAACCAACGCGACGCGATCTGCTGCCGAATCTCGTGCATCTGTGTTTCGTACGAGAGTATACGAGATTACGAATAAATATTATATTTGATCTATGTACTCCGAAAAATGAAGAGATGAAAAAGATGAAAGATAAATTCATCATAGAAATAAAGAAAATATTTGGTACATTGTCTGATCTAAATAATATATTTTAATATGTCAATAGCCAGTCGAAAATAAATTGAAGAACTCAGGCAGACTGCAAATAAAAATTGTCCCAAAATTATAAAGAAATTGATGATTTCAGATATCTTAAAACTAATGGAATTAAAAAGAAACAACAACACTAATCATGAAAAATAAGAAGAGACTAAAAGGAAAGTTAAAAAATTATGAAGAGAGGCTTAAATAAATGGCTGGAGGAAAATTGCAGGGACACTGAACATAACACCCGAAGTACCAAATTAATGCACACAAAAATTAATTACCTCGCTAACAAAATAACTAAAGACCACAGGCATCAGCGAGTTTCCTGAAACTAACAGACGACCAAATCATAGCGGGCAAGAATCAAGCTTTTAAATACACGGTCAGAATACACGAAAGACCTCTTTAACGATTCGCGTGATGAATAGTATGAAATTCCATATAATAATGATGGACCACTGATTGAGAAGATGAAAGATCAGAATACCCTTAACATACACTTGTATGGAAACTTGCAAAACTCCGGGTCCAGACAACATCCCTACAGAAATAATTAATATGTTAGAAATATACCAGGTCACCAGGCTGGTGAACACAATATATTATACTGGAGATATCCTTCTGACTTATGTAAATGTTGGTTTATTGCAATCCCGAATAAATAAAGAGCCTTGGAATGTGATTAACACAGAACAATTATCACAATGAATGCTAAATATCATTACTCAAAGTCGAAAATACGAGTACAAAACGAAATAGGGGATTGATTGATTGGTTGATTGATTTAGGAACCGACATCACAGCATTCGGGACATTCCCATAAGCGCTCGGTCCCCATCCTCAGCAGCCAGCGAAGAGTTCCAACACCAATAGTTTCAGTAGCAATCTGATTATATGTCCGTCTCGCCTTTCCTCTGAGCGCGAGTGTAGGCCAGATCCCCTCGTCACTCCTCGCTGCCCCATTCTTGCCAAACTATGGTGATCCATTTGCTTCTCCGAGGTGTACACGTGCTCCCACAAGGCCGCAACCACGTCTGCCTTGTCATGCATCAATACTCCACCAAGCTTTGCCGAGCCAGCCAATCTGTCCGCCTGTTCATTCCCCAGCACACCGGCATGCCCCGGAGAAAAGATCCAGGTGATGCTTGTCACCCGTGACCTCCGAAGCGAAGCAAGCCACTCTGCACGAAGCCTGCCTGTCCTCACCCTCCTCAGCATGTTTTCTGAGTCGGTTACAATCACGATGTGTGTATGTATCGTGTTCTCCATCCAGCGGAAAGCTGCACTGACCGCCTCCACCTCCATTCTTAAGCTAGATGTTGTGGTATCATACGCCAGGCTCTCCTGCACCAAACGTCGACCATTAGCTTTTGCTAAGATTCCCCAGGCACTTCTCCTACCTCTCAGTACCGAACCATTTGTGCAGATAATCACATCATCCGGGCGAGCATTATCCTGAATTAGTTGCTGGATTTCCACTTCCGTGTCCCCTGCTGGCCACTCCCTGCACTCCCGGTTCAATGTGATTATAACTCTGCACAAGTCTGACTGCTCCGCTGGCACTCTGATCCGCTCATTTCCTCGCCTAATGTTCTCCAAGATGCACACCTGTCTGATCGTATCCTCCGCCTGAGCCATCCATGATTTCCCTCTTATCAGTCTCTGACCCTTAACTGCGTCCAGCGCCTCATGGAACTGGTGATCTGTGTCTGCAGCTACTCTGAGGTATGCCTTCGCCTGCATCACCTTGTGCCTACCAGCAACAGTCGGCAGAACAAGCATGTAACGCATACACACTACTGGAGTATCTCTGGTGCATCCCAGAATGACCCGCATAGCTTCGTACTGTATGTGCTCTAATTTCACCAGCTGACTCTTTGAGACAGTGAGCATTCCTAGTCCATAATCAATCACTGAGAGGATCAAGTACTGGTATAGTGTGAAGAGCATTCTCTGCTCTGTGTTCATTGCAGCCATAGTTTTAAGTGCATTGAGTCCGTTTTGAGATCTTGTCACAACCGTCTCCATATGGCCCTTGAAGGACAGACTCCTATCAAATATGATTCACAGATACTTCAGTTTGTTCTCTCTGTTGACGCTTCTACCATCTATCGTGAGGCTTGGGACATCAGCTCTCACAATCCTGTTGTCCAGAGAGCACCACAAAACAGCCGCCTTTACCGGGTGGATGACATCACTCATTTCAGTGCACCAATCAATCACTTTGTCTATTGTCGCATGTAGCTCCTGGGCTGATTGCTCCCTATCTCTCCGATGCCTATATGCAAGAATATCATCTGCAAATGTTAGTATACTTCCAACCCCTGGTGCTTCTAGGTTTGCAATCTTGCTCGTATACACGTTAAAGAGCACCGGTGAGATAGCAGATCCACGTGTCAGTCCCGGGTTAAAATATGTGGCTCCGAGGTCCATGCACCAAGACAGAGAGCGACCCGACGAGAATGCAGGAAGGCTGCTATCCAGTTCACCAACCAGGGATTGACATCTTTCTCCATGAGTGCGGTCATCAAAGTATCAGAGCGAACTCTATTGTACGCATCCTCGAGATCAAGCGCTGCCGCTATCGTTTCCTGTCTACTCTGGAACTCTTCAAAAACGTCAAAGGCAAAAGTGGCTGAATTTGACCAGGTATCTTTTCCCGGCCTGTAGCTTCCCGGGCCTCTTGGAAGAAGCTTCCCCATTTCCAAAAACTCTTGAAGCTTGACAGCGACTATCTTCTCAAATGTATTTTGAAGGATGATGATCCTAAAGCCGCTAAGTTTTGAATGATCCTTGAATGGTTTTGAGAGAGGGATGAGATAGCTGTGTACCCAATCCTGCCGTACTGATGCTGTCCTAATGTTCTGGTTAAAGCAGTCGGTCATCTCCTTCAGGTCTACATCGCTCAAACGAAATAGGGGAAGCACAATGTGGGTTCGTTTATTTGTTGAGAACATTAACAAAGCGTTCCTTGAGAGTAAACAACGACTTAAACTTTGTGTCATTCACTACACAAAGGCTTTAGACCGAGTTAGACATAATCGGCATGCCTGCAAATCTACAAACTGATAAGAAAGGGTTTAGACAAAAACAAATATAAACCGGAAACAACAAGCTGTCGTAAAATTTGATAAAGAAATAGGAGGATGTCGATGCGAATGAATTGGATGGAGAACATATCAATAGAGATTTGCGACTGAGACGTATAATGTCTGCAGATATGTTTTTAATACATAGTGAAAATATTATGAGATAATTAGAGGATATGAGATGAATGGCTGTCGGAGGTCATAACATAAATAATACAAGATATGCATGTGATAGAGCATTAATTGTAGACAATGAAGTGGTTCTGAAGCATATAGTAAATGCGGCTACTGTATTCAATGAACAACAAGAGTTAGGATGTAATGGTAAGAACACAGATATTATGGTCGTCCCCCAGGATAAAGACTACCATGTAACATCCAAGTAAATGGGAATATTCTTAAACACATGAATGGGTATATCTGTCTCGGAACAGTCACAACATCGGATGAAAGGTGTCTTGCTGAGATTAGAAAACTCTTGAATATGGCAAAGGGAGCCGTTTGCAAAGTAGAAAACATACACACCAACAAAACTCTGCCAACAGCAGTGAGAACAAGAGTATTAAAATATTATATAACAAATACTGTTATATGCATATAAGACATGGACAGTAAGCAGGCACATTGAGAAGCATCTCATGGCAATGCCATATTTTTGTTATTTGAAAAGTGCCAAAAAAAAAAAAAAAAAAAAACCATGGTCGAGGAAAAAAACGACTAACGAGACAATGGTATAGAAACCAAATGAAAACTAAAGTGATTCGAGAAATTAGACGTAGACAGTCAAGCTTCTTGGACACGTTATGACTGAGACTGATTAGCATCTTGTCAACTTGACGGACGATAATTTGTAAAATGTTATACCTGTCCATGGCAAACATTCTGGGCTGAATTTAGTGGCCATGTGTTGCCCACGCAACATGATCCCTACCAGTTTAGTCCAGAGGAAAGGTATCACCAACACATCTGAAACAAGACAAGCTGCAGAAGCTGCCGGATCAACAAAGCAGTGCTCTAACTGTTCGCCTGTCGGAGTTTCTATTATAGACCATTTGTGGACCAAGGCTTAGGGCTTGTACTCTCTCAATTGCTTTCCTCGGCAAGAAGTCGTTGACACAACGTGGGCCATACGGTTTGGTGAGCGCCTCCCAACATTCGGCGCTAATAGAAAGCAGATAGTACCGTTCACTGTTATACGGTTGCTCAGTGGTATCTGACTAAGACCTGACTTCTGGGCATGCTATGCTGAGACATAAACTAGATGACTTAACAACTGCCAAATTGATATGACAAGGGCAAGGGGTAGTAGAGAGATAAACACTTGGTCACATGAGCTAAACGAGACAAGACAACAGACGCGATCAAAGACAGATCGTGTTAATGGTCAAACCATGGCCGCTTATCAACATCGCACATGATGATGATGACGGTTGTTTCATCTAGTTTGAAATACACCTGTTTAAATAAAATATCAGTCAATGTTAATACTTGCTTATAATTCTAATCGTGTACAACTGTCTTCAAACATCTACGGCTGTGTGTGGAACTCGCTACTTGGCATGTACTGATCAAAATCCCAGGCTGTCAGATCGTTTACAGACCGAGCTAAGTCAACATTGTGTGCATGACATTAGGCGTTCGTGTATCTCCATAGGTTTCAGTCTATGTTATTCTGGGTCTCCACACGATTTCCTGATATGATAATGTAATGATTTAAACTGGCCTTCCAAATCCTCGTGGTTTCTTTTTATCTTTGCCTTTGACAGCCATCTTCGACTGTAAGAACAAGTGAGTGCCATACTCTTACAAACTGTAGTGGTTGCCTTACTTCGGTTGATGCTCGTCCCCCATCGTGCCGATGCCACAACACGAGTTTTCCCATCCTTTACCATGAGGTGATACAATTGGCATTTTCTCCCCCTCCAGATGCGATAACATAATGGAATTTCTCAAACTATGGGGAAACTTTAAGACGACAGGACTAAATGTTTCCTATAGCTATCTCTAAGGTTAACTGCATGTTCAGGCGAAATAGCAAGCACACACGCATCGAGCCGTAATGCTTGATCTACCACTCAATACACATTTAAAGCAGAGACATTATTAACACCTTCCATTGTGTAGATTAATACACAGAAATATTAGTAGACACCGAATCCCTGAGACCTCTGAGAAATTATTTCAATAGTATCATGGTCGTCTTGCGAGGGGGCAGGTTTGGATCCAAGAGTGCTTACAGCTCTCAATTTCACTACTGTCTAGTGTGTAATACGATCTACACTTGTGTCTTCTGTTTTCATGAGTGGTACTGTTCTTGGAGATTTGTTCGCATTAGACGAACAATATCTCCGGCTGGCCTATTCTCGCTGGTCGCGGGATTCGCACAGTGGCAGGAGGGGAGATTTGCTCGCAGCAGACGAGAATATCTCATGTGGGCCTATTCCCGTTGGTCGCGGGATCCGCACGAGTCAGACGAGGAGTCTGACGGTAGTATACGCTTACATAGTTCCAGACATCCGGTTTCAAGATGGCGACGGACGGTCGTGTGCTTGTGTTCGTTTTAAATTTTTCGCGTAAGGATGGATTTATTCATCTCTTGCGTGTAATTGGTATGCCAGGATGTAATAACAAGGCGTTTCTACACAGATCTGCGCGGGTGCTACGGAGTTCGTGCACTCGAGCGAAGCCAGCCTTGAGTGAATTGTCTCGCACGGTGTTGGTTATCAGCAGTCTGTGTTTACGTTTTTCAAACAGCGCGAAGAACGTATCTTTCCTATCGATCAACAGTCAACATAACGAAGCGGCGTGGTAGCCGCGCAGGGGGCAAACAAAGAAGCAAGGTAGCGCTCGGGTGTGTGAGACGTTTTAGACTAAGTGTCACCGTGTCATAGGACTCAGGAAACATCGTATTATATTGGAACTGTCGCAGGTTAAAACAACGGGGCTCCTATTTTAGTGAACCCTAGTTTAACAGGACGACATTGTAGCACTCCAGTGAGACGAGACTGGGCGATCAGCGATACTCCGAATTGCCGGCGATTCAATGTGTCCTACCACGAGACGACATCTGGGACACGGGCGATTCTCGTTCGCGACAGATGGTGGGTCAGAGCTAGCACATGTCAGTTGGGACAGTGGACGATCTTACAAATACAGGCGTTGAGAGTTCATTCCAGTATACCATTCGTGTTGGTTAATGTTTATGCCCGCAATGCGAGTGTGGACGCCCAGAAGTGGCAGTGCTTAGTGGCATATTAGGCCACGAGAGAAATGTTATTTTCTGTGGTGATTCAACGCTAAAGGCAGATCATGGAAACACTTCCTCCAATACACAAGGGGGAGGAGCTCAGAGACTGCACTGGAAAACCATCGACCTGGTTTGTATCAACAGTGGCTGTGTCACCAGACAGCAAGCCGTCCAGGCGATGAGGACAGTGCTATTGATCTGGCGCTAGTTTCACCTTCACTCACTACAGTGTGTAGATGGGGTGTCCTAGGACACCATGGCAGCGACCACCACCCGTGCAGCATATTGGTGGAGAAAGGCAGAACCAGGCAGCACAAGCTAAAGGTAAAGACGTTCTAGTATGACAGTACAGGGCAAGATGTGGTGAGTAAAATAAGACGTGACAAGCGCAGAACGTTTCAGGGCAGGAAAAAAAGCTGGGAGCAGCCACCGTGGTGGAGTTTCGAGGTGGAGAAGGCTTGGGTGGATAAGCGTAGTGCTGTAAGGAGATGGCAAAATGCCAAGAAGAACAGAGCTGGTCATCCTAGTCCCTGCTTGCACTTAGAAAGAGAGATGCACACAAAAGTAAGCTATTTCAAAAAACTGGTCAAGGTGGTTAAAAGCGAAAAATGGGCAGAGGTGTGTCAAAGAGTAAGCACAGACAAGTCACTGAAATTGTTCTGGCGACTACATAAAAGCATGAGTGGTGTAGTCAAGAATAAGAGCATTTCTGACTTCCAAGGTGCTGACCTCACCTGGCAGAGGACTGACGAGGACAAGGGCAAAGCCCTCTTTGAACGCTACCTTGAGCAGAGCAACCAGACAGACATGGGAGGCCGAAATCTGGCCAAGGAGGTCACCTCAGACAGATGCAAGGCCCAGAACACTTCGGATGAAGACACAGTGACAGTGAAAGAAATCAAGGCTGTGCTTCGACGATCAAAAAACAGTGCTCCAGGGCCTGATGGCATAAGATACGACGACATAAATAGGTGTACCGACAATGAGATAGAGAAACTAGCAGACATGTACAACAACAAGTATAGGGAGTGCTAGCATCAAGGAGGAATGGTTACACAGCTATCTGATTCCCTTGCCGAAGCCTGACAAAGACCACAAAAACATTCAGGGATATCGAATTATAACCATGCAGAATACAATAGGCAAGCTGCTGGAGAAGGTAATTGCCAGGAAAATATCAAGCCAACTAGAGAGGCAAGGTGTTTTCCCACCTACCCTGGGTGGGTACCGTCCAAAAAGAGAAACCTGGACCAATGCAGCAGTCTTTGCCCATGATGTCTATGAAGGTTTCCACTCAGGCACTGAAACCGTTGCTGCAGCGATTGATCTTGAGGACGCATACAAAAGAGTACCACTGGATTTTTTAATGTTTCAGCTTCTTGAACTAAACGTAAGTCCATTCCTCCTTAGTTGGATCGCTGCAGCCCTCTACCAACGGAAAGCAGTTTTTAGATGTGGCAGTTGGACTTCGGAACCAACAACAATATATCCTGGCCTATCACAGGGATCACCATTATCTCCGGTACTGTTCAACGCCTACACAGTGAGAATCACCAGTGAGCAGATCACTGGACCTGGCAGGACATTGTCATATGCCGATGATGTTTTAGTGTATCGTCAGGGTAAGGATAGAGAGGAGGTTGCTGTGGAACTACAAACCGAACTCAATCGCATAAGTACTTGGTGTGATGAAGCTGGGGCAATGGTCAACCCAACAAAGGCAACAGTGACTTGGTTCTCGTTGAATAATCATATTGTCAACAATCCAACACCAACTGTAATGCTGTGTTCAGAGACGGTGGAAAGAACGCAGGCAATGAATTACCTGGGGATACGGTTTGATCGAAGCCTTGCTTATAATGTGCACATAGACCAGGTGATAACAAAGGCCAAGCGGGGTTTGGCAGCGATGCGGGTGATGGCGGCAGCAAACTGTGAGCAGCGCCATCTATGTCTTCTGTACGAGGGGCTGGTCATGTCTGTTTTGGAGTATGCAATGGCAATCCTGACTCTCAGCCGTAAGCAGATAGAAAGGATGGAAAGGATACAGAATGAAGCTATGCGCATTATTCTTGGATGTACAAGAGATACAGCATGCAGGGCGATGCGCTACCTTCTTGATTTTCCAACCATTGAAGAGAGAATACAAGTTTGTAGGGCACGCGCCTACCTCAGAATTAACGCAAACACACAACATCCACTGCATAGTGAAATTAGGAAGGTGAAGGGCAGCAGGTTAAAAAGAGGACGGTCGTGGATGGGTCAAGCCGAAGACATTCTTCAACAGGTGTGTTCACTTGAGGACTTAGAACCTGGCGAGGAGTGGGTGCAAGTGCCAACAGACTTCTGCACATCCTTTTCAGTTTGCATCCAACTAGATAGAAAATGCAGACAAGAAAATCCGGCTGCTGTTGAGGCTGAAGTACAAGCGTTGATTTTCGAGAATTCGCTAGACGGATGTACGCGGTCATCTACACAGATGGGTCGGTCGTCCGACATGTGAGAAGCTCATGGGCCTTTACAGCTCGGGCCTGGAGGGAGAATTGTGAAGGAGGACTCTGGTGCTTTCACTGAAACCACAAGTAGCCTGACCATGGAAGTCATGGCAGTAAGTAAAGCAATAACATGGCTCGAGACACAGACATTCACTAGGGCTTGTTTCCTTAGCGACTCAATTAACATGATCAAGAGGATAGAGGAGGGGTCGATCCGAAGAGAATGGTTGCTGCCTCTGAAGCGGTCTCGGCTGGCAAAGATTAGTTTCATCTTCGTGCCAGGTCATGCGGGAGTACAAGGAAATGAGCGGGCTGACAAGCTCGCAGGTGAGGCTACTGTGGAGGGCGGACGCGCCATGGACCAGGCTGACATTCTGAATGCTCTACGAGAAGTGAGACTTTTGCGAGAACCAAGTGATGACTGTGAATCTACAACAATGGCCAGACTGCGGGAGCAGCAAATTAAAAGAGGGGTGGCCAAACAAGAACACTACGCAGGAAGCCAAAGAAGATTGATAAACCAACACAGAACTGGCGTCGTTAGCCGCTACACGCTGCGGGATTTGCTGACGAGGGGATCCGAGCACTTATGGACTGAATGGTTCGATGTGCAACGATGATGATCTGTCGACTAACTAACTAACTAACTAACTAACTAATATATGTTTTTTTTTAAAGTCTAATGTCTTTCCCATCAATTTGTAGATCTGCAAGCATATCCACCATGTTGACATGTCTAACTCTATCAAAAGCTTTTACCCATTATACTAATTGTTCTATGTTGATCACATTCCAAGGTTCCTGATTTCTTTGGGATTGAAATAAATACAGAGTTACATAATTCAGAAGGTTTATCTCCAGTATCATATAATGTGTTCAGCAGTCTGGTGACTTGTTCTAGTCCAAATTCTTCTAAAGCTTTAATCATTTCTGTTGTGATGTTATCTGCACCGGGGGCCTTGCCAGTTTTCATATGTTTAAGAACATTTCGAACCTCCATCTCCAAAATTGGCGATCCTTCATTATTAAATCTAATACCATACTGTTCCTCTCTGTTATCATCATAAAGGTATTTCACATAATCTGTCCATACATGTAGAATCTGATCTTTTTCTATTATGATTTTGCCATCTTTAGTTTTTAGACAACCTGTTGATGTACTTGTTCTTTTATTAGTAAATTCCTGAATTCTGTTGTGCACTAATTTGGTATTTTGACTGCTGTGTTGGTTTTAAATTTCTAAGCACTTTTCCTTAAGCCATGCTTCTTTTGCCTCCTTACATAATATTCTGACTTGTCTGTGAATTTCTTCATATTTGGCAGAATTATTTTTGTTGAGTCTTCTTGTTTCCATTAGATGTAAAATTTCTTCAGTCACCCATTTCTTACGACCCACCTTATTTAATTTTGGAATAGTTGTTTCTGCATCCAAACTGATTGAATTCTTCAACATTTCCCATTGATCATCCACATCCTGGAATAGGATCTCTAGATCAGACAATATATCAAATCTGTTCTGTACTTCTATGTTGAATTTGTTTTGTATTTCCTTGTCATTACTCAATGTACACAAATCACATTTAGTGTTTCCTGTTATATACTTGACTTTCTTCAATAGATGTATTACATGTTCAGTGACAAGTATAATTATACAGATGAAAGATGTATAATTTATTCAATGACACGTTTAACTATACCTAAAATAGAAGCATAATTTATTAAATGACAAGTATAACTATACCTATCATAGAAGTATAACTTGTTCAACGACAAGTATAACTACATCTACCACAGGAGTATAAATTGTTCAATGAAAAGATCAACATGAATTGAACACTTAGTAAATGAACAAGCAGATGATCACGTCTATATGAGAATGTTACATCTATTTTGTAATGATCATGGCAGGTGTGAGAAGGTTACATGTATTAGGAGATGATCATGTAATGTATGAAAATGTTAATAAAGTAATAAACTGCATTTATAATATTATTATTAAAGATTCATGGTTGTCTTACAGGAGGACGGAAAGGTAACACCAAAAAATTGACACATAGCCTCCGACAACTGAAAGATATCCTCAGTCAACTGAAAGATAGTACCAGACACCTGAAAGATAGCCCCGGACAACTGGAAGATAGCCCCAGACAACTGGAATATATCCTCAGAAGACTGGAAGAAATCCCCAGACAAGTGGAAGATAACCTAACTCAACTGGAAGATAGCCTCAGTCAACTAGACGATAGCCTCAGTTACCTGGACGGTAGCCTCAGTTCTTATGAAACTTGCTTCTTTTTTTTGGGGGGGGATTGTCTCCGTCGACTGGAAGATAGCCCCAGACAAATGAATGATACCATCAGACAACTGGAAGATAGTCCCAGTAAACATGACGATTGCCTCAGTCAACGGGAAGATTACATCAGAAAACTGAAAGATTACTTCAGACAACTTGACTTTAGCGAAATAAACCTGGAAGTTAGCTTCAGATCACTGAAAGATAGTCTCAGACAACTGAAAGTTAGCCTAAAACAACTGACAGATAGCCTCATGCGAGGGGAAGATGACCCAAAACAACTGAAAGATAGCCTCAAACAACTGAAAGATAGCTTCAGAGAACTGAAAGTGAGCTTCATAAAACTGGAATATTGCCTCATACAAATCAAAGATAGCCTCAAACAACTGAAAGATAGTCCCAGACAACCGGAGGATAGCCTCAGAGAAATGGAATATAGCCTCAGACAACTGGAAGATAGTCTCATAAAAGTGGAATATAGCCTCAGACAACTGGAAGATAGTCTCAGACAATTTGAAGAAAGCCTCAGACAACTGGAAGATAGCCACAGAAAACTGAAAGATAGCCTCAGACAACTCAAAGTTAGCCCAAGACAACAGGAAGATAACCTCAGACAAATGGAAGATAGCCCCAGACAACTAGAAGATAGTCGCAGACAACAGGAAGATAACCTCAGACAAATGGAAGATAGCCCCAGACAACTAGAAGATAGTCGCAGACAACTGGAAGATAACCTCAGACAAATGGAAGATAGCCCCAGACAACTAGAAGATAGTCGCAGACAACTGGAAGATAACCTCAGACAAATGGAAGATAGCCCCAGACAACTAGAAGATAGTCGCAGACAACATGAAGATAACCTCAGACACCTGGAAGATAGCCCCAGAAAACTGAAAGATAGCCTCAGACAATTGGACGATAGCCTCAGACAATTGAAATTTAGCCTAAGACTATTGAAAAATAGCCTCATGCGAGGGGAAGATGACCCACAACAACTAAAAGATATCTTCAGACAACTGAAAGATAGCCTCATACAAATGGAATACAGCCTCAAACAACTGAAAGACAGCTTCAGTCATTATGACACCTATCAGAAGAATGGGAATGCCCCGAATGCTGTTATGACGGTTCCTAAATCAATCAATCAATCAATCAATCAGAAGAATCGAGGTCGCCAGAATTGCTTTGCCATTGACACGATCACAGATAACCTCCCATCTGTTTACCCTAGAGATGATATCATGAAGATCATTACGTCTGTGACAGATCTGACTGTCGATGTCTCCGTCAATCACATCAGTGTGGAGAGAGAGAGACTGTTTCTGTTTCCGTCAATCACATCAGTGTGGAGACAGTGAGATTGTTTCTGTCTCCGTCAAACACATCAGTTTGGATAGAGTGAGACTGTCTATGTCTCCGTCAAGCACATACGTGTGGAGAGAGTGGGACTGTCCGTGTCTCCGTAAATCACATCAGTGGGGAGAGAGTGAGAATGTCCGTGTCTCCGTCAAACACATCAGTGTGGAGAGACCTGGAACTGTCCGTGTCTCTGTCAAGCACATCACGCACACATACGCACATAATACGCATGCACACACACATACACACGCACACACACTAAGCGTAGCGCAAATTTCGTCAAGGCTACCCCAGTGGGAGCAACCCAAGCCGTGGGTAGCCTCTACCGGCCCTGACAAGAATGAGAAAAAGTAAACTTGTGCGCCGTGACCACCCAGTGTGAGAACCGTCACAAGTTTGTGACTTCCGCATTCCCCGCATGCCGAAGTCACAAACTTGTGACTTCGGAATGTGGAAGCAGAAAAGCATCTCTCCCGCCAACTAAATACACTCGCCACTTTTGCATCTCTCCCTTTGCATCTCTCCCGCCAACTAAACACACTTGCCACTTTAGCATCTCTCCCGCACACACGCGCGTTGACAGGAAAAAACCACTTGAGATGTCAAGTGTCTTATAGCCTACATTAGTGAAAGCAACTGCTGTGTAACTATAGCGCAAAAATCGCAGGGGCAACCCCGAGTGCGAGCAACCATTTCTTTCTTTTGTTTGTCGTACATACTAGGAGGCCAGCAAATATCGTAGGAGCAGGCCGCACCGGGGTCTATCGTCCTAGGGGTCCGTCGCAATGGGAGGTTGTTGCATCTCTTGTCTGTCGCACTAGGGATTGTTGTCTCTGTACTCTCTATCGTAGTTGCCTCCTCTGCTGCCTCTGTGTCTGTCTGTGTGTTTGTACAAGGCCGTGTGCGCCTGTGTGTCTGTGTATCTGTCTGTGCCTGCCTGTCTGTCTATGCCTGTATGTGTGTGTGTGTCTGTGCCTGCCGGTGTCTGTCTGTGTCTGCCTGCCTGTGTCTGGCTGTCTGTCTGTGTCTGTGTATATATGTCTGTGCCTGTCTGTATGTATGTCTGTGCCTGTCTGTGCCCGTCTGTGTGTGCGCGTATGTGTGTCTGTCTGTGTCTCTCTGTCTGTGTGTGTCTGTCTATTTCTGTTTGTCTGTTTCTGTCTGTCTGTGTGTGTCTGTCTGTGCCTGCGTGCCTGCCTGTGCCTGTGTATGTCTCTGTGTCTGTCTGTATCTGTGTATGTATGTATGTATGTATGTATGTATGTATGTATGTATGTATGTATGTATGTATGTATGTATGTATGTATGTGTATGTCTGTGCCTGTCTGTATGTCTGTCTGTGCCTGTCTGTGCCCGTCTGTGTGCGTGTCTGTGTCTGTATGTGTGTGTCTGTCTGTGCCTGTCTGTCTCCGTGTGTCTGTCTATGCCTGTCTGTCTGTGTGTGTCTGTCTGTGTCTGTCTGTCTGTGTCTGGTTGTCTGTCTCTGTGTCTGTCTGTATCTGTGTATGTATGTCTGTCTGTGTATGTCTGTCTGTGCCTGTCTCTGTGCCTGTCTGTGTATGCCTGTCTGTATGTGTGTGTGTCTGTGTGTGTCAGTCTGTCTGTGTCTGTCTGTGCCTGGCTGTCTGTGTCTGGCTGTCTGTGTCTGTCTCTGTGTCTGTCTGTATCTGTGTATGTATGTCTGTCTTTCTGTGCCTGTCTGTGTATGCCTGTCTGTGCCTGTCTGTGCCCTTCTGTGTGTGCCTGTCTGTATGTATGTGTGTCTGTCTGTGTCTTTCTGTGTGTGTCTGTCTGTGCCTGGCTGTCTGTGTCTGTCTCTGTGTCTGTCTGTTTGTGTATATGTATGTATGTATGCCTGTCTGTGCCTGTCTGTGTATGTATGTCTGTGCCTGTCTGTCTGTGTATGTCTGTCTGTGTCTGTCTGTATGTCTGTCTGTGCCTGTCTGTGTATGTATGTCTGTGCCTGTCTGTGTATGTATGTCTGTGCCTGTCTGTCTGTGTATATATGTCTGTGCCTGTCTGTATGTCTGTCTGTGTCTGTCTGTATGTGCGTGTCTGTATGTCTGCTTGTGGGTGTCTGTATGTCTGCGTGTGGGTGTCTGTCTGTCTATGCCTGTCTGCACCTGTGTGGCTGTCTGTGCCTGTCTGTGTGGGTCGCTGTCTGTGTCTGTCTGTATCCGTGTATGTTTGCCTGCACCTGTCTGTGTGCGCCTGTGTCTGTATGTGCCTGTCTGTGTGCTCCTGTGTCTGTATGTGCCTAGGTGTGCCTGTGGTGGTTGTGTGGGTCTCTGTGTGGGTCTCTGTACGCGTCTATCTGTATGTGTCTGTGCCCAGCTGTCTGTGTGTTTGTATATACCAATGTGTCTCTGTGCGTCTGTATGTGCCTATGTGTCTCTGTGCGGCTGTGTGTGTCTGGCTATGTGCGCGTCGGTGGGTGTCGAGGCGTCTGTGTGTGGCCGCGTGCTTGTCTCTGTGTGCCAGTGTGTATATGTCTCTACTGCCACCTCTACAGCCACCTCTATTGCCCCCTCTGCAGCCTCCGCCACCTCTGTTGTCTCCTCCGTAGCCTCTGCCGCCTCGATTGTCTCCTCTAGCACCTCCATTGCCGTCTACACACCTCCTCTAGCACCTCCATTGCACCTCCATTGCAACCTCTACACACCTCCTCGGTTCTCTCTCGACCGTCTCCTCTGTGGTGGGATCTGGGTTGGACAGAATTCGACAGCCACACAAGGTACACATCGCAGGTGTATCGACCCACCTAGGAGGCACCCCAGACGCCCGCTACCCTTGGAGACACTCCTATTAGACATATGCGGTATACAGGTTCGAATCGCTAGAACCATAGCACAAGCAACCATGTCTATACAAGCAACTTTCGAGAGTATGGGTCTCCGCGCCGAAAAGGCCGTAGCGCCCCACCTTCTTCTCGAAAACGCCTACGAGAGCAACCTCGTACCCGAGATTGCGAAAGTCGACTACTTGGAGGGCAACCTCGGTCGCACCCATCTCCAACCGCTCGATGGACTTCCAGTCTTTGTCGACGACCTCTATGCGTTCGGCTATCTACGGCGCGAAGACTGTGTGTCCAAGGGTGGAAGTATTTGCTGCACCTCGGGGGAGAATGGTAGCGCAAAGATGGTGGTTGGAGACATTGCCGCCGCCGCCAGATGGCAGCCCCCGCGGGCACATCTACACTGCCATCGCCCACACCGTTGGAACCCACAACACCACCGCTGGTGGAACAATCCGAGCCACCATCGCAAGGATAGAGAGCGATACCAACTGTAGAGCCCTACAGAAGTGGCGAGAGATATACCCCAACACAGAGCCCGCAGCCATATTTGTAGCCAAACTCGATGTGTCCGAAATTCCAATGGCCGAGCTACTGGCCGAATTGCCGAGCTTCGAACGCCTAGCTACACGTCCACGGCTATGGCCTCTATTGCATCGACTATACCCAGGATTTCTCTGGCGTTCTCGATCGCCAGGTGTTGGTGGAATACCTATGTGCGAACCACGACTTCCGCGAGCAGGGGAGCCTAGCCACAGCCATAGGAGACGACAAGCCCACAATTCTCGACAATACCAACAGTGTAGGACGGCACGTATGTACCTGGGTCCAGAGCTGCGAGGGTGGGTACACGACCCGCACCAAGATATACAACAAAGTCGTCTCGAACTTCGAGGCTGGCGAAATCCGCGAATCGTTTGGCGGACATCTAGCAGACTATGCCGACTGCCCCAACCAACACCTCCGCCAAACATTCCAACATCCAGACACCCAAGCACGTGGTTGCACCCGTATCGAAGTGTCCCTATATGCCTGTCGCGGGCGCGCTCTGTCGGCAACAACCGCCACCGAGGTCCTGCAAGAAGCGCTAGCCTTGGTCTCGCCGCCAACGGATGGATTGTTTGTTGTGCAACCACCAGCCAAACAATGGGAAAAACTTGCTGCATGTCTCGACCGCTGCTTGGTTCTGGCCAACCGACCACAGGGGGAAATCTATGTGGGGTGGTACGCCCACACCACCACCGGACGGCTATCGGGTGTTCGAATCCGCCCCACCCAGGAAAAGGTCGACAACGATGCAACCTGGGAGCGGGCGGTACTGTGGGCCGCAGCAGACTTTGGCTTTCGCGCTTGTCCAATCTTTCGGCTCGACATTCTAGAGGCCAAAGCCGAGACGGGTGTGGAGCTCGCACCTCTCCGCTGCTATGCCAAGGACAAAGATGCAAAAACCATCCTAGCCGCCAGCAAGAGACCAACAGCGCTCCACCCCAACGGCCCGCCCCTCCAGACCATATTTCCAGAGACCCCAACCGTTTCCTGGACCTGGAGGAGCAAGAAGTGCCATGCAATTGGTGTGGAGGTATCCTCCTACGATCTGGAGGAGGTACCCCAAATCGCCCAAGAACGTGTTGTCTCGCTCCTTTCGACCAGAGCCCGCGAAGACCGTCTCCTACAAATCCAAGATGCAGCAGCAGCCGAAGCCTGGCGCCGTCGCATGTGGGAGGAGCAGGAGGCGGAAGTACAGAGACGAGCCACAGAACTCGAACGACTGCGCCAATATGCAACAGCCAGCGGGATATACAAAGAAAGGAAGAAGCATATATACGAGGAGGTGGAACGGGGACTGCAAGGAGACACAGCGAAACTTTCCGCGATGGTGGGCCGCCTGGAAATCCTCGGGTATAGGCGACAGGATCAAACACTCCCCAGAGTAGTTGTGTGCAAAGATGGGGAAACTACACCCAGCGCTGTATGGGCCACCAGAGGGTTGGAGAAACTTCTCGCCGCAACCGAAAATTGTTTCGAGCGTCGTATAGACTGCTACAACCGCACAACTTTCTGGCTCCCAGCCATTGGAGCGAAGGGGATCTCCAAGCTGGAAATCGATGTACTTCCAGCCAGTACCTTCTACAACGAAGAAAGTCGAGAGATACACTGGAACAAAATCCAAGTCGTCCGCACCCCAAAACCCGAACAGCTAGCACTCCTCCAACAGATAGCGAGTGTAGCCGACGAACAGGCACCACGCCTACAAGAGCTCCAGGCCACACTCGCACAGGTCCCCCCACCCAAGGCAAAGGATACATCGAAGACTACAGATCTTCCAGCTGGGGTGTATCTGTGTCGGCGGTATTCCGTAGGGACTTTCCAAGGCACACAACGCATAGTCCTGTTTCTTTCCCCAACCAACGCAGAAGGCGAGCCGTCTACAGACGTAGAAACCCCTGTGTATGGACACTATCTCGCCGCAGAAGTTGCCAGACTTGGTGGACCCACCGAGCTCGAGAAAATGCATTCCCCAATGTTCTGCCGCCTCGGCGATATTCGAACCACACCACAGAAAAAGAAGGCTCGCCTGGTCGTGCTAGCAGCCATTTGCAAATAGAATACCTTGGGCGGCATGTCTAGGAGGCCACAAACCCACCTGGAATGCAAAACAAATAGTCGCCACCACAACCCACAACATACAGCTCGGCATACTCTGGGGAGACCCACGCCGCCTGCCGTCTCGCGCGAAATATGGCCCAAGATAGTAGCCGGGCCCTTCCACTCGGCAGCCTGCCGTTCGAGCTCCCCAAGATCTACCAACTCGTGCTTCTCTGCCCGGCTATCGTATTCGGCCTGGGCAACACGAAATTGTTCGTACACAAAGTGGGGGGTACACCCTCCTCGTACAAAGTCCATCTCGCAAACAGTTGTAGGGGTTTGCCGTGTGCACGGCTTTCTTTTCCAACTCTACATCTCGAAATGGAAAACTAGTAGGTCTACACAGCGCCAAAAAAGACTACCAAGGAAGATGGAGAGAGTGCAACCTGTCGTAGGGATTCGCAGCGTGCACTGCCTTTTTCCAACTCTACACCACGAAATGGAAAACTAGTAGGTCTACACAGCACCACAAAGACTACCGACGAAGATGGAGAGTCTGCAACTGTCGTAGAAACAACAATATGGAGGTGGGCAGAATTCGCGCAATGGAACGTGCCGTGCAGACTCCATTCTATATCTTGGAAGGCCCGAATCTATATGCTAGCCGATGCTCTACCACATAGGATCTAGATAGCAGCCTAGCCCCTAGGCCCGAATCTATATGCTAGCCGAGGCTCTACCACATAGGATCTTAGATAGCTGCCTAGGCTCGAGTCTGTATGCTAGCCGAGGCTCTACCACATAGGATCTAGATAACCGCCTAGCACCTAGGCACGAATCTATATGCTAGCCGAGGGCTCTACCACATAGGATCTAGATAGCAACCTAGCACCTACTAGCACATGTCTAGCACAAGCCAAGCAGTTGTCCAGCAACCGCATAGCACAAGCCAAGCAGTTGTCCAGCACCAGTCTAGCACAAGCCATGCAGTTGTCTAGCAATAGCCTAGGTGCTAGTTTGCTATCTAGATAGCAACTTAGCACCTACTAGCATATATCTAGCACAAGCCAAGCAGTTGTCCAGCACCAGCCTAGCACAAGCCAAGCAGTTGTCCAGCACCAGCCTAGCACAAGCCAAGCAGTTGTCTAGCAACAGCCTAGGTTGCTATCTAGATCCTATGTGGTAGAGCCTCGGCTAGCATATAGATTCGTGCCTAGGTGGTAGGCGGCTATCTCGATCCTATGTGATAGAGCCTCGGCTAGCATATAGACTCGAGCCTAGGCAGCTATCTAGATCCTATGTGGTAGAGCCTCGGTGTCAGGACCTTTATTCACAATCACATAGGCTCGTCGTAACCAACAGATGTGATAACAAACACTGTCACATAATAACTGTACGTGACACACGGCGAATACAATTATAACCACTTTATTCGCACTTCTCACTCACCGCAAACATTACAGGCATCGCGCAACCACAATGGTGATGCCATTATGCAATAAATAAATACATTCAATGCATCAATTCATAACTTACAACACTACGCCCCAGGCGCACAGTCCTCTATACTAAAACAGGCGTTCTCTCTAATAGCGTCCACTCACATAAGCCATACGAGCACACCTTCCATTCATGTCCGTCCTGTACCACAGTCCGAGGCCGTCTCCCCTCTAACTCCAGTGAGTCCTCGTTGGTCGTGTATTCTTACTACGTGGATTCCGTGCGCCACGCGTGCCACAACTGACCGTTCTCGTCACTGCGTAGTTAATGCCGCTCACAGGCGTCTCTGGCCGTAATTGCCAGGCGTCGATGATGAAGACGCGGCAGATCTGGTGGGGAGATTCTGACATTCTCCCGCCCACTCTCTAATGAAAGGAGTATCCTTTCATTGTTGGCTATATACATTCGGGTTTATTTATTAAACAAGTCAGAATCGACCCATTCTTTGTCATCTGACGTGACAGTTTGGTTTTATTGACATCTTATGGGTAATTGTATGATATATACACACGCTCGTCAATGATACTATCAAGCCACAATTTTCAAGTACAAGCCACTAGTTGGATTTTTACGTAGGTTGTAAATGGACACAGCCAGTCCGGTAGCTATCACCGATTTATGCTATACTCTCAAGCCACGTAACTACCTCACGACAAATGAAAAAAAAAATCACAAAAAGAGACATGTCAGGCCGCGAGTCCTCTCCCTCATAAGACGACTCCAACATTCGACCCCAACCCCATATGGTCAGAAGGTCTAATGTAGGTCCACAACTTTAGTAATTATATTCCACGCAAAGTTGATGTCATCTTGATGTGTCGCCATTCTGGCAACATGAGAAAGGTTTTCTATAACTATTACACATTACCAATAATTCAAATTGTTTCCCATAGATGTAATGGTGAAACAACACAAAATTCTATGGGCGATAATTTTCGCAATCTTTTAAAGAAAATAAATTACATTGGTAACTCTAGTCCTAAGCGTCAGTTTGATGCTTATTGTCAATAGTGAACCAAATGGTACTATTCAGAACAAGTTAATCAATCTATGATTCTGAGATTACATGTATCAAAAATCCTTTCAAACAATTTGTATATGTAAATTTAATATCACAAAGTTTATGTAAAACGTCAATTCTTTGTGCGAATTATTATATCGTCTGCTAAATTTCTAAATTTTAACTAATTAATTCCAGAAACACCGGAAGTACACAGCTGGCGTGTTATGATGTAACTAACACAATTTTCTTTCGTCACTTTGTTGTGTAGACGAATGGATTAAACAGTTCACAAGTACAGCTGTTGGATAAAATGTTCTTTCGAAGCACGGATTAAAGCGTTCTGTTGAAATCAGATGTCGTTGTCCCTTTCGCACAGTTTAAAACGTCTGAACACTCTGTTAAGCTTATCAATAGTGTTCATAAGCGCAGGTACTACGGATAATGAAACAGTTGAATTCAGGTAGGCTTGGTTATCCCTCGTAGCACTGTTCGTTAACTGTTCATCAGTGTTTAAAATATTATTACCTTTCGTTCTCATAACACACAAATATTCATCACATTTATCTTATTGAAATATAATATATGTACATGGGTACATTGTCCCTATCACAAGTGTATTTCACAGCGTTTCTGAGATATTTTACATCTTACTTCGCTGTGTTACTGGGCGGTATAAAGACTTGCAGCTAATCACTGCTTTACTGTGTTCGCTCCGGCAAAAGTAGGCTGTCGGATGTGTCGTACGGACATCTGGAAAGAAGGTCGGCAATTGTATTTTGAGTACCGCTGATATGCCTTACTTCAAAACTGAAGTCTTGCAGTAATAGAGACCACCTTGCTATCCTGTGGTTCGTAGGAGTACCAGTAGTGATGATTGTCAATGGATTGTTGTCCGTCTCCACTATAAAGTGTTTGCACAGCAAAAATCTAGATAGTTTTCTAACTGCATAAACCAAAGCGAGGGCTTCTACCTCAGGAGTCGACCAATGTTTTTCTCTTGGTTTGAGTTTTCGACTTACGTAATATACTGGGTGAAGGATACCCTCATGGCTTTGCAATAACACGGCCCCGGTGTCTATGGAGCTCGCGTCGGTTCTCAATTTGAAAATAGTGTCCAAATTTGGCAATTTGAGTACAGGTTTACTAGAAAAATATGATAAAACGTTTGTGAATGCTGGTCTCAGGCATTCGCTGTTCGGTTTATATTTGGTTAGTAAGTTGGTAAAACACTCTGTCAAAGTAGCAAAATTTTGAATAAATTGTCTATAATAATTGAGTAAACCTAGGACACTTCTTATTTCCTTCTTTGTTGTCGGAAGCGACAATTTTAGAATCCTTGAAACAATATTGTCGTCAGTAGTGACAAAGCCGTTGCATATTTTATAGCCTAAAAAAGTAACTTCCTGGAAGGCTATGTCTACCTTTGATGGTTTCACTGTTAGGCCGTGATGTCTGATGCGTTCAAACGTCTGTTGTAACGTCGATAAGTGATCTGTCATAGTCTTAGTATGTATGCAGATATCGTCCATGTAAGAACTTATATTTGGGATGTCTGTCAGTAATAGTCTGGTCATTCGTACAAATGTAGCCGGGGCGTTGACTAGCCCGAATGGAAGTTTGCACCATTCGTATAGATGTAAGGGTGTGGCAAATGCTGTCAAATGTATGCAATCTTCATGCATAGTATTTGCCAGTACCCTTTCGTCATGTCCAGTTTTGTAAAGTATTTTGAGTCTGTCATTTCCGTCAATATGTCCTCACAGTTAGTCATGGGTTCTAAATCTGACTGTGTAATACTGTGAAGTTTCCGACAGTTAACACAAAGACGCATGGTGTTGTCTTTCTTTTTGACAATCACAATTGGTGAACAAAAATGTGATTGTGAACTTCTGATGATGTGATTTTTCTCCAGTTCTAGAATTTCTTGATGTAACTTGTCTTTGTAGTGTATGGGTATGGAATATGGTCTGCACTTTATTGGTGTGTTGCATGTCAGAATGAAGTGATGCTGTACTAAATCTGTCTGTCTTGGATGGTTGGAGAAAATACTACTGTAGTCTTGTAACAGTTGTCTGCAATTGTCGGGCTCTGTCTGAGAAAGATTAAGATTTACTTTGATGTCTTGTAGGGTGTCCGTCGTATCGAGTGATGAGACCGGTATTTCGTCTGTATCGTCAGCGTTTGTGTGGTCCACTATGGTCGTGCTTGCTGCCGTCACGTTTTGGTCTCCGTCTCTGTTGTAGTAAGGTGTTAACATGTTAATGTGGAATATCTTGTGTTTGTTGTTTATTGCGATTTCGTAGTCCACTGTCGAGATTTGTCTCCGTACTTTAAACGGTCCTTACCATGAGTCCGTCAGTAGATGTCTGTCACTTGGTAAAAGTAATAGTACGTCTTGTCCAGGTGTCAGTGTTATTGTCCTATTTCCTCTATTTGCATATTGTCTGTAAATAGCACCAGATTGTTTCAATGATTCTTTCGCTAATATGCAAGATTTCATAATTCTATCTCGCAATGAAATTACATGTTCATATGATGACAATGGTTTATGTTCATTTACAGTTTCAGTTAACATAGTGTGATAAATAGCTAATGGGCCGCGTGGTTTGGCTCCATAAACTAGTTAAAATGGTGAAAACCCTGTACTGGAATGAGGTACTTCTCGATACGCGAAAAGTATAGCAAGTATATAAGTGTCTCTGGGTGTTCCTGGGTAACTTTAGCTAACATATGTTTGAGGTCACCGTTCATTTTCTCTACAATACCAGTCGAATGAGGGTGATATGGGCTATTAAAGCACTGCTTTACACCTAACATCTTAGTAAAGGCTTGAGTGGCTGCAGCAATGAACTGACTTCCCCTATCTGACAGAATGGTATTCGGAAACCCTATTCTTCCATTACATCCTTAGAAGTTATATTTCTGAGTGGATCGCCTCAGATCATCTCGTACATAGATCAATACAAGTTAGAATAAACTTATTACCTCTTGATGTAATATGGTTTAAAGGACCTACGATATCTACCGAGATCTTTTCGAAAGGTCTACTTGCCAGATCTGTTATCTGTAGTTCTTCTTGCGGGTGTTTCCCCTTTTTTACAAACTTCTGGCAGATGTCACATGATCTGCAGTATTGTTTGATGACACTGCAGAATCTAGGCCAGTAGGACTGGGTTAGTAATCTTGCTCTTGTTTTAGAATAGGCCATATGCCCTGCAAAGGGTATGTCATGTGCTAGTTGCAATGCTTTTCTGCGGTGTTCGGTTGGTAACACCGTCTGCGCAGTGGTGTTATCATCTTTGGTGTAATACCGTGTAAGGATATCATCTTTGAGGTCAAAGTGCCATCTAGCATTCTTTGTTATTCTTGGCATTTTGCCCACCAAATTAAAATATTTTTGCAAAGATACATCAGCTTTTTGGGCTATAATGAAATTTTCTCTCATGGTATTGAGAGGCAGTGTGACTGGACTTAACATTTATAAAGCCTCAGTTTGGTTAATTTGCTCTTGCATTTTTGCAGCAGATCTAGTTACTGCATTTGAAACATTAGAATTATGACAAGGTGTTACTACATGTGGAACAATACATTCATGAGATGACGTTAATACATTTGCAACAATACATTCATGAGAAGACGTTACTGCATTTGCAACAATACTTTCATGACAAGATGTTACGCAATCATGTGGCATATCATTTAATTCAGGAAGGTTACCCACAATTATGTCACAACATGAGTTAGATAATGCTGCGCATTTAACCTTGCCTGTGAGGAATGGAGTGTCAAATATGCCAATGCAAGTGGGTATTTCTCGATGTTACCTGAGAAAGTTCTGCATGTAACATGTTTGCCTGTATAGTCTGCAGGTAAGATAAAGTCTCTCTTTAAACCAATAAGAGTACACCCGTTATCACGTAAAACTGTGGCTGCTTTGTCATTTACATAACCTTGATGGATGTTAAGTTTACCTTTGGAATCTATTACCAAATTAGCTTCTTCATTGGCAATAGGTTTTGAGTGGCCGCATGTTAAAAAGCCATCTTCATGAAAACGATTGCAGGTGATGCATTTTCCAGATGGAAAACATCAATGGCCGTTGCTGCATTAACTGGGTGATTCTTTATTTGTTCCTCATCAGAGGAAAAGCTTTCGAACATGGCTGCATTAGCCTTTCTGGTCATCTGTTTGCCTTTATAAGCATGGCGCCAGTGGCCGTACGCCTTACAAAGGAAACATTTGGTTAATCGTTTGTATCTCTTTCTCTCTTTATCTTGCTTATCTATATAGTTTTGCAAGTATGTGAGGTACATAGGGTGTTTGTCACACATCTCAGTTTCATTATGTTGAAGATTGCAATATCTGCATTAATAGTTCTTATTTACAGATATGCCTGAAGGGTTTCTGTTTATTGTAGGTACCTGACTTTGTTCTATCATAGGTAGCGGCTGCTACGAACTCTGTATCAGTTAATACACTAGTGAAACAATTCTTGTTGGCCGTGAAATAAGCTGAACCCCGGTTTTCTATTCGTTACACACTCTCACACTCACATTCTAGCAGAAATTTAGAAAATTGTGGTGGTAGAGATGAGATGATCTTATGTCTTAGAATCAAGTCTTTTAACTTGTCAAAGTTGTTATTAACCTTAGCTGATGACAACCATTTTCTGAATACATCCTGCACTACTGAAACGTAGTCAGAGAACGTTTGTGTAGGTTTTGGGGCTAGTTTACCAACCTGTTCCCTGTAGCCTGCTTCATCTAACAGGAAGTGTGATATAATTTTGGACTTTATATATTGATAGTCTTTTCTGAGATCTTTGGGAATGGTCTCTATGGCTTTGAGAGGTTCCCCTGAAAGACTTCTCATGTAAATGATATTCCATTCTGTCTCTGGGATCTGATAATGCTCCATTATAGTTTCAAAATTTTGGGTGAAGGCTGCAATGCAGTCGCCCGTAGTGAAATTTGTCACGATCCCTTGGTACTTTTTATGCTGATTTTCTTCTTCTTGCCTTTCTAACTTCTTAGATTCCTTATCTGCTGATGTTTCGGCCTCTAGCTGTTTAATTTTCAGCTGCATCTCGAGCTCCTCTCTTACTCTGTGCCAAGATCATTGCTTTTCTTATTTCGGCGTCTATTTCTGCTTGTTTAGTTTTTGCCGCTAACTCTGACTGTTTTATAGTAGCTTCTGATTCTGTCTGTTTAGTTTTAGCCCCCCCCCCCCCCCCTCCACAGCTCTATCTTCCCGTTCTTTGTCTTTCTCCTGTAATTGGACATACTCTGCATATTTTGCCGTACTCCACTTTGTTAACTCTTCACCAGTTAACTTCAATTTTAACCCGGATTTGATGAAATCGTTTAATGTAGACATAATAAATTAATCTAGTTACAGTGAATGTACAGGAATATAATTATCTGGTGTGAGTAAATACAATGGTTATGTACAATAGTTATGTCACATTTACAGCAAATGCCTGGACTCACACAAAAGTATATATTAAAAAAAAAGAATACTCAAGTGAATTTGGGGCTCTGAAGTATGTATGATCTTTACCGTCAGAAAAAAATGATCTTATTCGGTTACACTTTCGGATGAAACAAAAACCTGTATGCTTTTTGGAAGAGAAAAAATTAGGATGTGTATGTTTATGTGGTGTATGCGTTGTCAGCTAACTTTCGTAGGTTTGTATGCTGTCGAGTATATTTATTAGTCGTTATGTCGTCCGTTCAACTCTCACTTTCAATGTCACTTCTTTACGTAAACTTTCTTGCTTTCCAGAAGTTTTCACGCCATTTCATTCAACTTTAACATATGATTGGTTACTACACTGACACGATCTTTCCTTCTGTTAAACAATCCGATGATATACCCACGTTCACACTTATTTTACACTTGGTTCACAACATTGAATGATGCACTCACGTTCACAGCTTTTTCTAAATCGTTCAAAGCCGGACGATGCACCCACGTTCACACCTGTCAGGGTCTTTATTCACAATCACATAGGCTCGTCGTAACCAACAGATGTGATAACAAACACTGTCACATAATAACTGTACGTGACACACGGCGAATACAATTATAACTGCTTTATTCGCACTTCTCACTCACCGCAAACATTACAGGCATCGCGCAACCATAATGGTGATGCCATTATACAATAAATATATACATTCAATGCATCAATTCATAACTTACAACACTACGCCCCAGGCGCACAGTCCTCTATACTAAAACAGGCGTTCTCTCTAATAGCGTTCACTCACACAAGCCATACGAGCACACCTTCCATTCATGTCCATCCTGTACCACAGTCCGAGGCCGTCTCCCCTCTAAGTCCAGTGAGTCCTCGTTGGTCGTGTTTTCTCACTACGTGGATTCCGTGCGCCACACGTGCCACAACTGACCGTTCTCGTCACTGCGTAGTTAATGCCGCTCACAGGCGTCTTTTGACGTAATTGCCAGGCGTCGATGATGAAGACGCAGCAGATCTGGTGGGGAGATTCTGACACTCGGCTAGCATATAGATTCGGGCCTAGGGGCTAGGCTGCTATCTAGATCCTATGTGGTAGAGCCTATCGAATCACCACGGCTAGCATATAGATTCGAGCTTTCCAAGATATAGAATGGAGTCTGCACGGCACATGCCATTGCAGACTCTCCATCTTCGTCGGTAGTCTTTGTGGTGCTGTGTAGACCTACTAGTTTTCCATTTTGTGGTGTAGAGTTGGAAAAAGGCAGTGCACGCTGCGAATCCCTACAACAGTTGTACTCTCTCCATCTTCCTTGGTAGTCTTTTTTGGCGCTGTGTGGACCTACTAGTTTTCCATTTTGAGATGTAGAGTTGGAAAAGAAAGCCGTGCACACGGCAAACCCCTACAGCTGTTTGCGAGATAGACTTTGTACGAGGAGGGTGTACCCCCGACTTTGTGTACGAACAATTTCGTGTTGCCCAGGCCGAATACGATAGCCGGACAGAGAAGCACGAGTTGGTAGATCTTGGGGGGGCTTCGAACGGCAGGCTGCCGAGTGGAATGGCCCGGCTACTATCTTGGACCATATTTCGCGCGAGACGTCGGCGGCGTGGGTCTCCCCGAGTATGCCGAGCTGTATGTTGTGGGTTGTGGTGGCGACTATTTGTTTTGCATTCCAGGTGGGTTTGTGGCCTCCTAGACATGCCGCCCAACGTATTCTATTTGCAAATGGCTGCTAGCACTACAGGCGAGCCTTCTTTTTCTGTGGTGTGGTTCGAATATCGCCGAGGCGGCAGAACATTGGGGAATACATTTTCTCGAGCTCGGTGGTTCCACCAAGTCTGGCAACTTCTGCGGCGAGATAGTGCCTATACACGGGGGTTTCTACGTCTGTAGACGGCTCGCCTTCTGCGTTGGGTGGGGAAAGAAACAGGACTATGCGTTGTTTGCCTTGGAAAGTCCCTACGGAATACCGCCAACACAGATACACCCCAGCTGGAAGATCTGTAGTCTTCGATGTATCCTTTGCCTTGGGTGGGGGGACCTGTGCGAGTGTGGCCTGGAGCTCTTGTAGGCGTGGTGCCTGTTCGTCGGCTACACTCGCTATCTGTTGGAGGAGTGCTAGCTGTTCGGGTTTTGGGTTGCGTACGACTTGGATTTTGTTCCTGTGTATCTCTCGACTTTCTTCGTTGTAGAAGGTACTGGCTAGAAGTACATCGATTTCCAGCTTGGAGATCCCCTACGCTCCAATAGCTGGGAGCCAGAAAGTTGTTCGGTTGTAGCAGTTGTGTGCGGTCGGCACAGACATACATACAGACAGGCACAGACATACATACACAGACACATACAGACACAGAGACAGACACAGACAGCCAGACACAGGCAGGCACAGGCAGGCAGGCACAGACAGACACCGGTAGGCACAGACACACACACAGACAGGCACAGACAAACACACACAGACAGGCATAGACAGACAGGCACAGTCAGGCAGGCACAGACAGACACACCGACACACACAGGCGCACACGGCCTTGTACAAACACACAGACAGACGCAGAGGCGGCACCTACGATAGAGAGTACAGAGACGACAATCCCTAGTGCGACAGACAATAGATGCAACAACCTCCCATTGCGATTGACCCCTAGGACGATAGACCCCGGTGCGGCCGGCTCCTACGATATTTACTGGCCTCCTAGTATGTACGACCAAAAAAAGAAAGAAATGGTTGCTCGCACTCGGGGTTGCCCCGGGATTTTTGCGCTATAGTTACACAACAGTTGCTTTCACTAATGTAGGCTATACGGTTGTAAGACACTTGACATCTCAAGTGGTTTTTTCTTGTCAACGCGCGTGTGTGCGGGAGAGATGCTAAAGTGGCGAGTGTGTTTAGTTGGCGGGAGAGATGCAAAGGGAGAGATGCAAAAGTGGCGAGTGTATTTAGTTGGCGGGAGAGATGCTTTTCTGCTTCCACATTCCGAAGTCACAAGTTTATGACTTCGGCATGCGGGGAATGCGGAAGTATAAAGCCTGAGACGGTTCTCACACTGGGTGGTTACGGCGCACAAGTTTACTTTGTCTCATCCTTTTCAGGACCAGTAGAGGCTACCCACGGCTTGGGTTGCTCCCACTGGGGGTAGCCCTGACGAAATTTGCTCTACGCACAATGTGTGTGCGTGTGTGTGTGTGTGAACGTGCGTATGTATGTGCGTATGTGTGCGTGTGCGCGCGTGCGTATGTACCATTATGCATCTACTACACCTATTCATCTTTGGTATGGTGGGCGGCCCTCTGGTTCATATTGAGGACTTAGCTTCATCCCTTTATAGAGTAGCAGCTTGATGCCGGTCGTCTTTTCAAACTTCCGAAACATCTTATGAAGCGCGTCTAGTGTGCAACGCTCACACATCTCATATGGTTTCCTAACACCCCTCTCACAGAATATGCACTCTTCTATCACCTCGCCCCGCTTAGCCTGCTCATCGTGCCGAGAACAGTAAAGTTCGATGCATGTGCGGCCGCAATGAAGTTCTGTGTCGAGCTTCGGCCACTCACATCCATAGGTCTCCATCTGTATGTGCCCAATAAGTCAACCTCTAATTCGACGCGCTGCCCGGCGCCCCCTAATATTTCTGGGAGGGGGTCATGGCTGTTGCAATTTGTGTTGGTGGTGCTCGGCGAGAGAGCGTGCCCGCTCGCCGAGTGCTCCCGTTCGTATTCGCATGTTTGTAGCGGTGCCCATCTTGATATGGCTGGTTGGAACCGCTCTAATTGTGTATCGCGGTTTATGCGCCCCCCCCCCCCCCTAACAAAATATGGTTGCCCGCACTCGCTGTTGCCCTGCCGAAAATTACGTTATAGTTAACCTTGGGTATCCAACTCGATATACGCGAGGGAGGGTGTGTGTCTAATTCGTCGGTAGGTTGTTTCGCGCCCTCTCTAGGCTCTGTCGGATATGCGGCGGGGCTCGTTCCAACCCTTGGACATAGATCACCTTAACGCTTGTTTCTTCTTCAAGACGCCGGAACATTTTTTCCGCAACCTCTTTGACGCAGCGCGGGCACTCCCTTTCACAGCACTCATCTATCAACACGCCACACAATATTTCCGCGGTGTGTCGAAAGCAAAAGCCGCTACCGCTGTGGGGGTGGCCGCAGCGCACGTCAACCTTGGACCGCTTACAACCCTCCATTTTAGGTATGAGGGAGGTGTCTAATTCGCGGGTCCCCGCCGCGCTTCCGGCAGTAGTACCGAGGCGAGCCTCTCTTGCTGGGGTCGGTTCGGACCCCTTTAGGGGTGCGAATGGGGGTCGGTTCGGACCCCCTATTCGAGCCCTTAGGGGTGCGACTGGGGGTCGGTGCGGTACCCCTATTCGACCCTCTTTAGGGGGGTGCTAGGGTGGTGGTAATGGTACCCAACGCTGGGGTGTGGGGTGGTGGTATTAGCGCGACTCCGGTTATACTACTGCTCCGACGATTAAAAAAAACAGCGCTCCAGGGCCAGATGGCATAAGATACAACGACATCAATAGGTGTACAGACAACGAGATAGAGGAACTAGGAGACATGTACAAACAACAGTATAGGGAGTGCTAGCATCAAGGAGGAGTGGTTACACAGCTATCTGATTCCCTGTCGAAGCCTGGCAAAGAGCACACAAAAATTCAGGGATATCGAGTTATAACCATGCAGAATACAATAGGCAAGCTGCTGGAGAAGTTAATTGCCAGGAAAATATCAAGCCAGCTAGAGAGGCAAGGTGTTTTCCCACCTACCCTGGGTGGGTACCGTCCAAAAAGAGAAACCTGGACCAATGCAGCAGTTTTTGCCCATGATAGTCTATGAAGGTTTCCACTCAGGCATTGAAACCTTTGCTACAGCGATTGATCTTGAGGACGCGTACAACAGAGTACCATTGGATTTCTTAATGCTTCAGCTTCTTGAACTCAAAATAAGTCCATTCCTCCTTAGTTGGATCGCTGCAGCCCTCTTCCAAAGGAAAGCAGTTTTTAGATGTGGCAGTTGGACGTCGGAACCAACAACAATATATCCTGGCCTACCACAGGGATCACCATTATCTCCTATACTGTTCAACGCCTACACAGTGAGAATCACCAGTGAGCAGATCACTGGACCTGGTAGGACATTGTCATATGCCGACGATGTTTTAGTGTATCGCCAGGGTAAGGATAGAGATCAGGTTGCTGTGGAACTACAAACAGAACTCAAGTCGCATTAAGTACTTGGTGTGTTGAGGCTGGGGCAATGGTCAACCCAACAAAGGCAACGGTGACTTGGTTCTCGTTGAATAATCATATTGTTAACACTCCAACACCAATTGTAAATGCTGTGTTCAGAGACGGTGGGAAGAAAGCAGGAAATGAATTACCTGGGGATACGGTTTGATCGAAGCCTTGCTTACAATGAGCACATAGACCAGGTGATAACAAAGGCCAAGTGGGGATTGGCTGCGATGCTGGTGATGGCGGCAGCAAACCGTGTCCCTCGCACTTTTTCTGATCTTCATCAGTGATATCGTTGCTAGTCTACGCATGGAATTGGAGCGGCAATGTACGCCAGTGGCCTGGTTCTGTGAGCACGGATGAACATGCGTCGGTGGCCACCAGATTACTGCAGAGAGCTGTGGACGCATTTGTTGCATGGGCAGATGGATGGTGTGTCAGCGTGGACACTGACAGGTGCGGCGCCACCCTATTTGCCCTCTCTCCGGGACAAGGGGCAGGGACCGTCCAGATGGCTGGAACACCCCTGGGAGATGATGGAGATCCAACATACCTTGGAGTGGCATTTATGGCGGGCTGACATGGAAAGTGCGCATCAACAGAGTAGTGGCAGGGGCCAGGGGGAGGATGGCCATCCTGAGAGAGCTGGGTGGGGCCGCATGGGGAGCCGGTGGGAAAATGCTTGGCAAAGTTTGTCAACAGGGCATGCAGCCACACCTGGAATGCGGGTCGGCTGCGTGGTGTTCGGCATTGAAAGCCACGCTGCAGGAGCTGGACAAAGTGCAAAATCAAGCACTTGGAGTCGCCACGGGAGGGATGAGATCAACCCCTGTGGTGGAGGTGGAGAGGATGGGAAGGACACGGGCACTGAGTGAGCGCAGAGATACGAAAACGCTAATACAAGCAGAGGGGTTCCTCAGCTTGCCAGGCCACCCTATGAGGAACAGATTTGAAGGCCTAGCAATGGGGCGGTTGAGGGGAAGTGGTTTTGTCCACCAGGCCAGGCGACTCTGCAGAGGGGCCACCGATCTGCCCACAGTTGGTGTCCCCCTGACGGCTGTTCCAGAGTGGGCTCCATGGAAGGATGAGCATGAACTATCATTGCAAATCCAGACGAAAGTGAGAGAAATATTTGACAGGGAGGAACAGAGCAGTGTGCAGCGCAGAACAGCCACTCTCAGCTTCCTTGATGAAGAATACCCACGGGACCTCTGGATCCGAGTCTACACAGATGGGTCGGGATGGAGGAGCGGGAGTGTACATAAAATACCCAAATAATACCAGGGACACAGCTAGAGTACCGACAGGAAAGTACTGCCATAACTACGATGCTGAGATTGAGGCAGTCAAGATGGCAACAGAGAAATTACTAAATACCAGCAATGGTACACAACCTGTGGTGCTGTTGACAGATGCAAAATCAGCACTCGAGGCGCTCCTGTCTGGGAAATTGCCAGTGCTGGGGACGCTGCTATCTGAACTTAGCGGTCGGCATAGGGTCACCATGCGGTGGATGCCGTCCCACTTTGGAGTACCCGGAGGCGACAGAGCTGATCGATTGGCTAAGGGGGGAGCCAAAGAGGAACAGCCTTATGTGCCCGTTGCATACCACCAAGGGAGGGGAGTGATCAGGTCAGTCGGAGAGCCACCGAGGCCTGCTCAGGATGACTGCCGCGTTGTGGATAGACCAGAGCGGGTCATTATTCTGCGCCTCGGAGCGGGGCACAATGGATTGCACAACCACATGTATGCGGAATTCAAGATTGGTGAGGCGGCCATGTGCACATGTGGATTGGCGTCGCGGACAGTGGAGAACATACTCCAGGACTGCCCAAAATGTAACCATATCTAGGCAAACCTTCTGGCCTAGAGAGACAACAGTGGAAGATGGACTCTGTGGACCGCTGTGTGAACTGAGAAAGACAGTTCAGTTCATACAAGAGACAGCATTGCAGTTATAGACATATTTCAAGCGAACGAAAGAAGAAGAAGAAGGCGGAAGCAAACTGAGCAGCGCCATCTATGTCTTCTATACGAAGGGCTGGTCATGTCTGTTTTTGAGTATGCGATGGCAATCCTGACTATCAGCCGTAAGCAGATAGAAAGGATGGAAATGATACAGAATGAAGCTATGCGCATTATTCTTGGATGTACAAGAGATACAGCATGCAGGGCGATGCGCTACCTTCTTGAGTTTCCAACCATTGAAGACAGAATACAAATCCGCAGAGAAAACCTCAGAGTTAACGCAAACACACAACATCCACTGCATAGTGAAATTATGAAGATGAAGGGCAGCAGGTTAAAAAGAGGACGGTCGTGGATGGGTCAAGCTGAAGACATTCTTCAACAGGTGTGTTCACTTGAGGACTTAGAACCTGGCGAGGAGTGGGTACAAGTGCCAACAGATTTCTGCACATCCTTTTCAGTTTGCATCCAACTAGACAGAAAATGCAGACAAGAAAACCCGGCATCTGTGGAGGCGGAAGTACAAGCGTTGATTTTCGAGAATTCGCTAGACGGTGATGCTGTCATTTACACAGATAGGTCGGTCGTCCGACATGTGAGAAGCTCATGGGCCTTTACGGCTCAGGCCGGAGGGAGAATTGTGAAGGAGGACTCTGGTGCTTTTGCTGAGACCACAAGTAGCCTGACTATGGAAGTCATGGCAGTAAGTAAAGCAATAACATGGCTCGAGACACAGACATTCACTAGGGCATGTTTCCTTAGCGACTCAATGAACATGCTCAAGAGGATAGAGATGGGGTAGATCCGAAGAGAATGGTTGCTGTCTCTGGAGCGGTCTCGGCTGGCAAAGATTAGTTTCATCTTCGTGCCAGGGCATGCGGGAGTACAAGGAAATGAGCGGGCTGACAAGCTCGCAGGTAAGGCTACTGTGGAGGGCGGACGCGCCATGGACCAGGCTGACATTCTGAATGCTCTACGAGAAGTAAGACTTTTGCGAGAACCAAGTGATGACTGTGAATCTACAACCATGGCCAGACTGCGAGAACAGCAAATTAAAAGAGGGGTGGCCAATACAAGAACACTACGCAGGAAGCCAAAGAAGATTGATAAACCAACACAGAACTGGTGTCGTTAGCCGCTACACGCTGCGGGATTTGCTGAGGAGGGGATCCGAGCACTTATGGACTGAATGTTTCGATGTGCAATGAGGATGATCTGTCGACTAACTAACTACCGTATTTTACGGACTATAAGACGCTACGGACTATAAGACGCACCTCATTCGCACTGCGAGCGCTAACAAGTCAAGTCGCATTATTCTGTCAAGAAGCCTGATCAGCGGGAAAATGTCACGTGGAAAGTCCAACAACAAGAAACACGCTGTTGCCAAGATGTGCAGCGTGGGAGCCGACAACAAGAAGAAGAACGTCGAGAGCCCACCTGCTAGCTGCATCAAAGAGCCTGATACTACAGCCATCACTGAAGCTACTACGAGGGAGAAGATTGACAGCCCAACACAGTCAAGAACCAAGACAGCAGAGAAGGAGGAGAAAGACACCAGAGTCGGAAACACCGACTCGAAAACAGTCCGATGGGTTGTCAAGCGGATTCCTGTGGAGCTGACAGATGAAGAAATCCTGAAGCAGCTACGTGAAGAGAATCTTCACATCCGATTCTTGAAGGCGGAGCGGCTTCTCACCTACTCCAAGATACCTACAACCTTGGCAGTAGTGACGTCGGAGGGCAGCGAAATGCCGATCACAGTATCATTCAGCAAGAAAACTCAACAGCCAGAGAGATTCATACCAAGAATCACTCAATGTTCCAGATGTCAGAAGGCCGGCCACAGCAGAGCTACGTGTCGCAGTAAGACGGAAATCTGCCGATACTGCGCCGCTCACCACGCCTTCAAGGAGTGTCCGCTGGCCAAGATGGACACGGACTTCCGAGCACCCAACAACAAAAGAAAGTGTGCCAACTGCCTGGGCAAACATGGAGCAAGATACCTGGGCTGTCCGTACCTACAGAGACACAGAGACGTCTTAAAATCGCCATCATCACAAAGACACCATTCAAGGAAGCAATGCAGGAGGGGCGAGACAGCCACGGGTATAGCACAAGCTGAAAGAGATCAACTTCAAAAGCAGATAGACGAGTTGAAGAAACAAGTCAAGGCACTGCTGACGACGACTCCGACCAGCGATAATGAGAAGCTGCTGGCCGACATGAAAGAAATCCAGCTCAACATCAAACAAGAGATTCAGCGCATGGCTGAGATGAAGAAGGAGAACGAAGAAATCCTACAAATGATCAAGACCGAAAGAGAACTGCATAGAGCTGAAATGGAACTCTTTCAAAACAAACCAACAGAAGCCACACAAGAACTCACAGAAAAACCGCAAGAAGAAACCCAAGAGACCGAGTCTGAACAGCAAGCTAAAGCCAGCAGCCCAACCACAACGCCCAAGAGGGAACTACTATACCGTCGGATCTCTGAAGGAGGCACAGAATACCCAGTCGACAAGGAGGAACTCAAGCGCGAGGAATTCAGAAGGCGCTGGGAAGAAAAAGAAAAGAAGAAGCCTAAAAAACTCCGGGGGAAACCGATGGTATACCCAGTAGTACACTACAACTGTGAGGCCGACTTCGAGTACTATATCGAGGACGGTGAAATCGTCCCATGGCTGACCACGGAGGAAGAAAACGCTAGGCAGCAGATACGCAAACGCAACAGTGAAAACAGGCGTTAGGAGGAAAATGAAAACGTCGAAAAGGTCCTACAGAAACTACACAAGAAAGGAGACAAAAAGACCAAATAAAAAGTCCTTTTAAGGACTGCAACCAATCAAGCCAGGAGCCTGCACCAACAAAGAAAACAAGTGGAAACATGCACAAAGGACAGCCGCCGACCGATCCCCCAGCTGGAGTGGGATAACGAAAAGTCCTTATAAGGACTGCAGCCAGACGAGCCAGGAGCCTACACCAACAAAGAAAACCATAACAACAGAAGAGCACAAAGGATAGCCGCCGACCACTGCTGACGTCACAGACACAAACGCTACATAACCAGTCCGAGATAGGACTCACAAGACAAGAATTAGGGCTAATAAACCCACAAAAACCACGTACCTCAACAATAACCACAGCTGATGAAGCTGGTTAGACGAGGTCGAATTTGGAATTGTTGTTTTTGAAATGGAATCGAATCGGAAGACGCACCTTAATTTTTAAGCAATTAAAAAAAAATAACATTTAATTAATTTCAAGTATAAGACGCACCTGAATTTTGGAGGCAATTGTTTGAAGAAAATAGTGCGTCTTATACTCCGTAAAATACGGTAACTAACTAACTAAGCTGAAAAACATCTGATGGCTGCAGAGATGTGGTTTCTGAGGGAAATGCAAAGAATACCATGGACAGGCAGAAAAACCAATGACCAAGTACTACAGGAGACAAATGAAAATCGTAAATTGATTAGAGAAATTAGACGTAGACAGTCAAACATTTTTGGACATGTTATGAGAAGAAATGTATTGGAGAACTTAGTGACAACTGGCAAGATCGAAGGGAACAGACCAAGAGGAAGACCGAGAGGAAAATACCTGGATGGCTTGGACCACATGGCATGGACGAGACAGGAACACTGAGCTGATCCACGACGCTGGTGATCGAGTGAAATGGCGAGTCATGACCGCCCACGCTTTCCGGCATGGCCATGATTGATTGATTGAATATGTACCTGACGAGACGCAGCGAAGTATGCCAGGCATGGAATCGTGCATTATGCTATTAGTGGATTCCGTGTTTTTTGCTTTTTTAATCCTCGCTTACTTTGACCTCAAGTGTAGTCCATACACGTGCTACCAATTCTAGTCCACTGGACTCATTTTGCGTGTGAATTAGCTTTTCCTATTACTAGTGCCCCTCGCCATCAAGCAAATCCATTCCGACTTCAGAGGTACTTGTAATTTGCGTCCCCAAGTCAAGGAAGAGAAGTCAGCATTTTAGTTCCTCTTACTGATAAAGGGGGCTGAACCCATTAACCCAGCATCAGCACACCGAAAGTTTGAGAGCTAGCGCCCTTGTTCATTCAGCCATGCTGACCCCCTGTGTTTAACTAGACATTATTGCATGCTACTTGGATTACGAAGCCTTCATTATGCGACTATTTATGTTTTATTTTTGTTGTTGTTGTTCATTTTATTTGACGGGTCTGTGTTATCTTATCTGATATCCCTGTGTTATGTTATATCACGTTCCTGTTCTGCGTTCTATTAGGCATCTGTGTTAGGTATTATGAAACATAGAACTTTTTAACTGATTGATGGTAATGCAAAAAATGACCTCCCATGTGGACAGAATTACGATATATTGCCATACTAAGATCATCGTGTTATTTGTATCTTTTCACGTTATCTTGGGCAATTATAATTCTCAGTGAATAGAAATTTACATTATACTACTTGTTCATTTGTTTGATCCAAACCTACTTGTTTGTTTTGCACTGAACCAGTTAATGAATGCATGTTGATCCACAATGACTCCTTCCAACTACACTGACAGTGTCAAATGTTGAGACAATGTTTAGAACGAACGAACAATCTTTATTTTCAAAGGGTTAAGAATTGAGCACGCAGGCCCGTCTGACATTCTGTTCTTCTTCTCTAATTCTTCTCATACATTATTTCATTCAGCATCATTTATGAAGCTAATCTTAGACAACAAAAGAACAATAAGCATTAATACACAAGAAAAAATAATCAATAATACATGGCTCACTGAGGCAATGATTACCATGGGTATGATAAAATCCAAAGGATGGTGTAACGTGCCATACATAAGGGAATGTTTATTAACTAGTCGTTGTTTGAGATAATTTACCATTATTATTTTTAGGGGGGCCTGTAGTCTGTACTGAGGTAGTGTTCAAACAGGTTGCGACTATATGTATAATGACTGGTGGTTTCTTTGATTTCTTGTGGAAGATTGTTTCACAACTGAGTGGCAGAGTATGCTAAGCTTGTTTTATATAAGTCTATCCTAGGTTGAGGGACATGAAGTATATTTAGTCATTCGCCATGTCTTGCGTTATATTTAAACAATGGCCCAATGTAGCATGGGGCATTTTGAAACAGGAGTTTGTGAATTAGTTTAGTCTTATTAAAAAGCAGGCGTTTGTGGAGTGACAATAACTGAAGACGTTCATGTAGGTTAGAATTATCTGTTAAGGTTTATCACCGTTGATTATCGCACTGCTCTTTTCTGAGTGCAATAAAGGCGTTTCATCATTATTATTGATTTGCAGAGTCATCCATCCCAGGATGTGGAGCAATAAATCCATATTGTGTTTATTTGTGTGCCCGTATAGAATTCTTTTTTGTGTTTGCGATCGACGGAAATCTTAATTTTTGTCAAGTTGGTATACTTATTTGGCTAATTTGTTTAACTAGAGGCATAATACGAGGAATTACAGGTTTAGATTGTGATATCTATGATCAGACCCAGTTGGGCCCTTGTGCTTTGGTTACACTTTATATCAGGCGTCTAACCGAATGGCAGCTGAATCGTTCTCTGCGAGCTTATAGTGTGCAGTCCTTTGCTTGGTCCTATATAGCATATATTTTGTTTTTGAATGTTACTTATGCATACGTTTGCATGACTCCCAATTCACTACACTATTTCTTTGACCTTATTGCACGGATATTTCTGCCCCTTACAATCTAGGCGGCTCTCTGGCTGTGGGTTACAACACTTTTCTCTACTGTAATCCGTTTATCACGCAGAGTCGCGCCGCGGAGCGAGCAGCTGAGGCGAGTTCGATTACGACCGACCAGCTGTGACTTGCGGATACTAGACGGCCAGACTCAGACAAGCATGGCAAACTCTGACGTAATCTCTGCAAGAGCTCCGACCGACAGCTGAAAGCATGCTGCTGTTTAGACCAGCTACGCTCCTGTAACCGGATACGCAAAACATTTTATTTTATTAGACATCACTAGTGTTTGTCACTTTATTGTGCAGTCGTCTGCAATAGATCAGCAGGATGACGCCAGATGTAAGGAGAAGAATCATTATATAAATGGCAAATAACAGAGCGGCAAGTATAGACCCCTGAGGTGCTACCATATTAATGTAGTCTCTGGCGTGAGATAAAGCATTATTGTGTGATACTACTGTGTTTCTGTCTAATGAAATGCTTTATTACATGTCACTACTTACTTTCAATATGTTCTAGTTGTTTTTGTATATTAGAATAGTATGATCTATCATATCGAATGCTTTTTTAAGTCCATAAACAAAACCGCTCACGTAGAGTATTAGTTGTAATATTGTGATGCCAGTTATTCTATCACTGTGTTTGTATAGGCCGTGCTGACAAGAATATTTGCCGAATCCTTGACTGGACTGTCGCCTAAATGCTGACTGCATCTACCCTTATCTAGCCTTATCGCTATTCCGCTGCTTAATATAAAGTTAGAACTGCATGGTTTCATAAATCCCAACAACAAA